>SCLG01000199.1:160993-183761 GCA_004367875.1 Oikopleura albicans
TTCCGCCCTGAGCAGTTATCGGGCGCCCGATTAAGGTTTTTTGCCGCGAAACCCGCCCGATAACTGCGCACCCGGTGTATTACAGGGTGGTTGGTTATAAGGTCAGCCATTTGTGCCGTTATAAGGTCCAGACAGTTTTTTTATATAAAGTTGAATATAAATCATGTCATTTTTTCACTTTTCTTTGTGAAGACGAAGGGGAACGTTGGCCATCATTTTTTTTCTTTTTGATGATTTTCATTGAAGTGAAATTCATTGTCATCAAAGCGGGTCAACAACCAAAGTACTACAGACATCTAAATTTCGATTTTACGGCAGATTAATTGATTTATCAATTCTCAACATCTAAGTAGTACTTGTATTAGCCTAGATATCGGATCTCCACCTGCGCGCAACAGATTTGGTAATAAAAAATGATGTTTCTTTTTGTCTAGGACTATTTGCGATTTGGGTCAATTCGATACGGAGTGGGATGCGATGCGTATTCCGAGCACAAAGCGCATTTGTTTTTTGGGAAAACAGCGTCAAGGGGCCTCCCACGCGTCCATTGACGAGTTTATCAAATCGAGGCGAAATAATAAACAAAAATTTGAACCAAGAGATGTCGAAGAAGAGGTAAAATCACGCAATTGCCAAAATGTCGATAAAATGACACGAGATCGAATTATCAAGGTTTGCAGATGATTACAATTTATGAATATCTATAAGGAGACTGACAGAGAAAATAAATATAGGAGAAGGGATAGAGTCAGTTATTTTGTTGAAATGTTTTTTAAACCACTTTTTTATTAAAAAAAAGTCATGGTTTTTAATCCAAAATGTTTTCTGTTGCATTATTTGTAGTACTTGAAATATATTATATAACCATATTTCTATTTATTCCGGACCTATACAAATATATTTAAAATTTAGGTACTTATTGCTTTTCGGACGTTTTCAGTTCTCGGAAATAGCGTCAGAAAAAGGAGCATCGTCACAAATAGGATGATTTTTCTATTATAATGGCCCCATTTTGGCCGGAAAAGGACCAATCGTCCGAAAAAGGAGTAAGGACTGTATCAAATATACCGTACATCATATACGGTATGGGTTAATTTCAAAAACATGTGGGAAAACAGTAGGTGGTGGGGAGTGGGGTATTTTGAATGTGTTTGGCGAGCATTAAATTGGTGTCCAGAAATAAAATAAGTACCCTTCACCGGTGGTGGTTATATATTTCGCGTGACCTTAGAACCATTTATATTATAACAGTTTTTTTAAGGAAATCGTAAAATGCATTTCAAGTTCAAATGCAGAGAGCGTCAAATTTAGCGAGGCCATTGGACTATTTTCAAAAGAAACACTAAAATCGATGAAAAAAGAATGCGGTGGAATTCAAACATTACTCAAAAATTGCAAACAACTGTTTGTTGTTCATTCTGGCGCTATTCGGCTGCGGGATTGGAATTTAACCTCCAAGGATAATTGGAACCCGAATCCGGTCTTGTTTAAAACGCGCATTTGTAATTTTGTGCGGTTTCATCCCGACGGGTGCGCAAGGGACGCTGCTGATTGTCCCTTTGCGCATAATGAAGAGGAAAAACGGGAAAATGTTCCAATTCCTTCCAAGAGAAATAAAACTGTCAAAACCTAAGCGAGAATTCCAACAGGGATACAAACATAAATCTGGCACCCACTTATTCGAATTGCCGACGACTCGCTCTTATCCCTATAAAGAAAAAAATCCAAAAATAATTTGTTATAAGGTTAATGTTAAACAATTTTGTCCGTTATACCATATTATAGAAGTTATATGCTCATGTCATTTTTTTTCATTTTTTTTTATTGTTGTCTTTTTTTAATTTGTAAAATCATGTCTTTTTACAATTTTTCTGAAACCCATGAAAAGGACTCTATACTTTAGGACTTTTTTTCTAGAAAATGGTCTGCATATTTTTGGGGGTATATTACTTTTCAGGTCAAGTTTTTCATAAGGTAAGTTTTTAAAATTAACCCTCCCGCAATAAATTTGTTTGTGATTTAATTGATTAACTCCACGGAGAATCCTTTTCCATTGACCTTATGAGTAATTATTTTACGATTTGAATAGAAGGAGTGCCAGGTTTTTGAGGAAAATTTAACTGTTGACAAATGTAATTTTTCGGTTAATTGTCAAAAAGAGTGCTCCAGAATAACAGGAAATATTTTTTTAAGAAATCACTGATGACTTGATTGATGGATTCTGTCGTTCTTGGATGTTTTAAGGATGCGCCGTTATGGTTTTGGAACGGGAAGAATCCCGGATTTCACGATTTTACTCTTGACTTTGTCGAAGCATTTAGTTACAAATATCTTCAAAATCAACCTTTAAAGTCGGCTAATATATACGAGTAAGTCGAATGTATTCATATAGATTCTCTGCCTTTTTTGTTTTACAAATCATGTCTTTTTGGACTTTTTTGAGGCGAAGACCTCCCCCGCTTCTTTAGCATTTTTTTTTTCAAAAAAAACGGGTTCAAGCAAAAAAGCTTCATGTTTATATTTTCGTATTCGAAAATTTGGCTTTGAAAATTCGATTAAAAATTCTTAAAAAAGTCGCGCCAAAAATATTCTTTATGATAAAGACCACATGTTGCACCTTAATTTATTTATAAAATTTTACTCACGCTCCTAAAAAAGAAAGAAAAATCATAAACCAATATCATTTAACCACAATTTTAGCATTATTCGTGCAGTTTCCGATTATCGGACGCATTTTGGTACGAACCAAACGACTCGTCTGACCGAGTTGACCGACCAGAACACGGTTCAGAAGTGTCTGAATATTATCATTGGCCTTCAAAATGTGTCTAATGATTACGTGATTCGAGATCGGCGCCGTTGTAAATTGGTTTTTGATGAGGATGATGAAAGTGTTTCCCTCGCCGAATCATACCCGCTGCTATTTTCGCGTTTGCCCAGTGAAGAAAACGCGCCACACGCGCGCGTGCAGTACGACATTCCCAATTATTTATTCAGTGAGGACCACTCACATTTAGTCGAAATTATAAAAGGCTGGTGGTTCAAAAGTTGGGTGCGAAAACTAGGATTTTTTAACACGCGGCCAGAACAAGCCAAACAGGTACAGTGCGTTTTAAGTACATGGGTTGGTTACAAGGTCTGAGATTAGGTGATTATTTATACAGGAAGGTCTGGCATTTTATGCTGATTTTCTTTCACGGTTTATGGTCTTTCTTGACATTAAGGTCACATTTTGAATAAAATCATGTCCTTTGAAAAAAAATCTTGTCTGTTGAGAATAAAAATTTATAAACGGTTAAAATTTATTATTTTATGAAAAAATTCATGCAATTTGGTTGAATGGAAATGGTATTTAACCGTTCATCGTATTTATTTCAGGGGGTTAGGTCTAAAGTCTGAGATTATAAGGTCTTATGGTCGATTTTTACACTAAGGTCTTATAACACCTAACAATTGTATTTTAGATTATAAAAGAACATGGCTGCATCTGTCGATTTCTGATACGAATCCAACCGACTGCGCAACAGAGACAAACTTTTGAAAATTCCGTTTTTGAACAATTAATCCACATAATCGAAAATGAATTAGTCCGACAACGGACTGCTTCTTTGGACATTTTCTCTATAGAATACAAGGTAGGTTTTCACCTTCTCTGATGTTTTTTTCTTGCCACAGACCGGAAATATTTAGTATAAACTAAAATAGAGAAACCATACGAAGTTGAACTTAAGCTCACTTTTTTTTACAAATAATATCATGGATTGGTTATTACTATCATCTGACTTGAATCCTTGAGGCTCAAGTACGCAAAATATCATACAGTAATAATTTATGGCTTTAATTCACGTATATTTTGCAAAAAAATTGTATCGCCTTATTCTTTTCAGGCTTTTTATTGGCCAAAAATCCCATATCCTTACAGATTTAAGGCCGGATGGGTCATGCGAAAATGTAAAGAAAAAGGCGATACAACTGTACTAGACTCTAGTACTACTAGAGGACGGGGAGAATCATGCGAAAAGTTTAAATTAATATTTATTTTTAGGTTTTTAAAAACATTCCCTTTTTTGTGGACTATGATCTGTTGAAAGTGTTACTGATGAGACGCCACCCAGCGGTTATTTTTTCCGGTCAACCGCGATTTTTGACGTCGGACGATGATTTATTTATGTTTGTCAATAATAAACCCCTGGAGGGTCATCGCGGTTGGGACGATATTATTTATTCTGCTTTTTCTGATAGCGACGACGGCATCTCCGCCCCAGGTAAGAAATCCTATAAGAAATGTATAATTTAATGGAAGAACAAATATGAATAAAAAATGAAAAAAAAAGTATACTACATATGTAGAACCGCGGTTCACCGCAAGAAAAAAAAATCTAGACCTCTATGCCCTGGCACTACGAAAAAAACAACAATACAAAATTCGACGCCTTTTGGTACAAAACTGGAAAATGTTACGACTAAAATTCTGAAATTTTTTGGTCCGGAACCAAAACCGGAAGTATCGGTAGTTAGCGGTTAAAATACGAAAATCGTTATATCTAGAAAAATATCGGTGTTTTTTAATGGCGAATTGAATGACGATTTTGTTTTGGGCAAGAATGAAAAATTTAATTTACACCAAATCATTTTGGGTTGGTCTAACAAGGAGACCTATTGAAAGTTTCAATTTGAAACCACTAGAAAGTTTTCCGCTATAAGTTCTAAAAAATCTTTATCAGCTCGCCGTCGTCGACAAAAGAGCATCCGTCGAAAATCAACGGAGGTAGATTATCTCCACGCTCGTCTCGGCAATTGCTCAATCGCAAAACGTACACCGGGTACTCCTCTTGAAGACCGAAAGTGTCAAATTCGCAATCTGCTGAACAATGATCGAAAAACGCTCTAACATTTTGGCACCTTAAAAAGCTTCATAATATTCTAATTAGGGTGGATCCCTATCAATGACAACGTTTGAAACGGGTATAAACTCCAATCAGAATAAAACTTCATGAATTTATATTGTTCATATTAATTACTTTACCGATTCACACGGCGCCCATTAAAACCAGTTTTTCTGGTCGTTACTTTTGTTGGTGACGGTTTTCTGCTATTCCGAGTCAGGAATGTTATTTGGTGCATTTCTACTAAAACAAAATTCGTGGTGGGCCTTTGTCGGAAAATATCGCGCATTTGCTTGGACTAGATTTTCTGTAAATCCGGTGGTGTCAACAGAAAAATACTTTTTTTCGAGTGGACGGAATGATATTCTGGAAATAACATGTTTTATTTGTTTGTTTCTGTAAAAACAATGGTTCAGAGCTCACAACATACAAAATAGAATATTATTTTCTTAAATATAATTCTTCTTCATTACGCTATTGCAATGAATCATTGCCAATGTTATAAAACTTATATTGGTTATCTACTTAATTTCACTTTTAGCGTTTTTTCGCGAAATATTAAGTGAGTGTTTCTCGCGAAACATGCAATTTATATTTCACGAACAAACGCCAAAAAAGTAAAATTATGCCACAATATATCATTGTATATTCCGACAGAAATCTCAATTTTCATATTCCGTCAAAAATTTCTAGTCAGAATATACAATAACATATTTACCTACAAAATGTGTTAACTTAGGTTTGAGTTTAGTAAAAAAAGTCCTGAATTGATAAATTTATTTGTTAAAAAAACGGCACAAGCACAAACAAGTTTTAATTTTTTATCTCGGAAATTCAACAAACCATGCATTTCTGATTTCGATTTCCTTTTCACTGTTTATAAATCCGCACACCACGAGTTTTATAATTACAATTTCGGGAATATTTTCGAAAAGTCTTGGGTAAAAAAAAATTCACTTCATTTCTTCACAAAATTTTTTTAATGATTGGCATTTTTCATTTATAGGGGATTTTAGAAAAAAAAAGAAGGCATGAGAAATCTTATAAATAGTATTTTTCCGTCAAAAGTTGTTCAAGCTATACTGTTTTTTTCAATTTCCACGGCCTTAAAAGTAAAAATTATCAAAGAGTGAAGCGCTATCAGTAATACATATATTTTACATATTTTGAGCTCAATCCAACTAACAACTTATTCTGTTTTAATGATCCATAATTTCCACTAAAATGCTAAATATTCCTTAACTTTCAATTTTTTGTGAAAAAATAAATGTAAAAACCCCTGGCGCTGTTATGTTGTCACCCGTTATCTTGCATTTTTTTTCAATTTGTTGCGTTATCTAGCGGATTTTTTAGACCAATTTTCTGGGAAAACTTATCTTTTTATGTTGACCTGTGTTATCAATATTATGAAAATATGGTGGAAAATTTTTTTATGGTCCAATTTTTTCAGATGGTTATAAGTAAGGTGCCCGGAATTTTCGAGTTTAACAGTCATGCGCATATTGGGTAGCTAGCTACTCATTTTCACTTTATTTCTAAATAAAAACAGAACGGCTTGTGATAATAAAAAACGGACAACGCATTTGAAATCAAAAAAAAAATTTACGTTTTTATATGGGAGAAAAATATTTTTTTTTAGAAAATTGTTTTTTACGTTTTAGTCCGTGGAGGACGAGGGTTAAGGTTGAAAATCACCCCAGTATGAGAAGAAGAACAGGGCTTCAAAATAAAATAATAATCAAAAATATTTCATTTTTTGGCGCGCTAGAGCAAATTGGGTAGCTAGCTACCCCAGATGTGCATGACTGTTATAGTATACTCGATGCGCATCACTGTTAAGGATACTATAAACAATATAAAAAATCCACAATAGCCAAGAGGTAGCAATTTTGATGGACTTTTCGAAAAAAAAATTTAGAAATATAATATAAATTTCATGTGATTGATTTTTGTAAGGAATGCTAAATAAGGGCGACATGATTGTAAAAGTCGATTATCAGATGAAACTGGTCTATTCGAGCTAATTTCGCAATTTCAGTGTTTGTTGACCAAACTTGAGTCACGTTTAATCTCGCCTTTATCACCTTTATACCTCTAGAAACTCATCTGCGGTGAAATAATTTTAATGTTATTTATTTTGTTTTGTATAATTATGGATTTGAATTTTTTGCTTAAACTTTCAGAATATGTTAAATGGACAAAATAACCACCAAAAACCCTAGAAAAAATTCACACAATAACTTTGTCCCCTAAACATTTTGTGAAAGTTTAAGCGGGAAAAAAAATTCACCAAGAAGTTTAATTCAACTATAATTTCAAAAAAACTATCTAAATTGAGCAATAATTTAAAAAATCAAATAGGAAAATGCTCATTCTCAACGAGTTCCCTGCCGAGATGATAAGAAGACGCTTTTTCCCACTGTTCTACACCTTTTTTACATTATATCAAAGTTAACTGGGGAATACAGTGTAGACCATTGTTTTCCACGATATTACAATTGGAAACCATTGTATTCCTGATCTACTAACTTTGGTCTAACCCTGCACTCAATTCTGTTATTATATAACATTGTTATTTCCATGCAAAAATCGTTTTAATACAACGTTTAATCATATCGTAAAAAAGGAAAGAAAGTAACAAATATCAACATTTTTCAATTTTTTTATTATTCAATCCCCTAGTCTGTATACCCCTAGTTCTGTAATAAGTTTCAGATTCCTTCAATAAAGTAAGATTTCTTACTTTCATACTGTGCTTGGATATACTATCATGTAAGAAAGGCTTTTTTCTGTTGATATAGCAACATTTATTTTCTCTTGGCAAACTGGTGTAAAATGGTGTGCATTTTTGGCCAGAAAGGTGTATCCCGTCGCTTATACTAAAACACTTTGTTACAGTCTGTCAAAAAATGTTTACGTGAATCATGGGCCTTAGACTAAGGCCATTATTGGACGTTTAAATCACTCCAATATTGTTTTGTCTGGTGTTGCTTTTCTATAACAATCTTCAACTTCTGACCAAATTAACGTCAGACCAACATTTAGTCGGAATTTTCCACTTTTGCTTTATTACTATGATTGTCATAGTATGTCACATTCGCGATTATTCCCGTCAATTAATTTCACTTAATAAAGGTTATTTCTAATTTTTTATATTATCTTTGCTTGTTTTTAGAATGATGCGTTGGTCAGTCATCCGCCGGAGTATTCGACAAACGTCCGTTAACGTTGACAGTCGTGGCGTTGCTACTATAACCATGAAAAATGGAAAAGTTAACATGATGGATCGCACCCTTATGCCAGGATAGAGGTCACCATAATATTTAAATGAAATACATACATGGGGCTTGGTTATAACTTATAAGGTCAGCCATATGGACCGTTACAAGGTCAACTCAGTTTTTTTTTGGGGGGGGGGGATGTCATGGACTGCACTTCAAATCGAGAGTAAGGTCGAGTCAATTGCGTTCTTTCCAGACTTGAGATTTTTCAAAACATTCAATACAACTTCAGATTTATACTACATGAAAATTTATACAGGGGGGTCTGGTTATAAGGTCAAGTCACCTTTTTCACTAAGTTTGACTTGAAAGTCATTTTTTTTCATGATAAATCATGACTTTTTTCAATTTTTCTTTGGGTGAAGACCTCCCCCCGCTGACCAGATTTTTTAAGAAATCATCTTTTTGGAATTTGTTTTTGCACTAAGATCAAATCATTTTTTCAACACAAATCATCTCATTTTACATTGAACACGGATGCCTGCAATAAGTGCTACAGGTTAGTTGAAAATAACAGTCCCTAACCAAATAGGTAACAACATCATTCTGAAATTTTTGTTACTTATTTGGGTACTTGTTACCTATTTTGGTAATTATTACCTATTTGGGTAGTTCGGGTTTTCTAAGCCTAAAAGTGACCTTTTCGATGTTATATATACAGTATAGTTACTATAGTAGCTATACTATAGTAGCTTGTATCTATCAAGAACGAAAAACCCGTTATAGTGTTAGTCTTAAATAAAAAAAATATTTATCCTTTCTCATCAAAATTATATTGATATAAAAAAATTGTTACCTATTTGGGTAATTGAACTTTGAAAAAAAAGTTGTTACCTATTTGGGTAATTACGTAATTTGTTACCTATTTGGGTGAGGGACTGTATTTAAAAAAACTTTATCGTTTGCTAATGTTTGGCTAGGTCCCAGTTTTGCCCACTCAACGACATCTGTCGAGTGGACAATTTTTCAGTTTTGCCCACTCAATGACTTCTGTCCAGTGGGCAATTTTTTACTTATTTAGAGATATGCAAGAGATGTGCTGTTAAAATATACACAGAATATGCCGTTTCTTAAAGGAATGGTAAAACACTTCGGTAGTTTTCTTTTTAACTACCATTAAAAACCAGATTAAAAAATCTCAGATTGTGAAAATAAATTTTTTTTTTGCGGCAAAAATTCTCACGCGCTCTAGGAGTTAAAAACTAAAAAACTGGGCCAAGTCTTTTGGTGTTCATTAATATATTATATACCTACATCAAAATAGATAATTTCTCTGGCTGCTGTTACTGTAGAAGTAAATGTAGGGAATGGTGGTTGAAGGTGCTGCGCTCAGCATTTATTTTATGGAAACAAGCCCTCAGGCAAAAACTCAGAGGGCGATATTTCTGCAGAAAATAGTTCCGCAAAACTCAGAGGGCGGCAATTCTGCAGAACTTAATCCCGCAGAATGCAATACAACATAAGTGACCCAGAAACGCAAATTACCGTATATACCAAATATAAAAACCAAATATAATTCTTATTATTCCCGTTTATTCCAGTTCGGAGGAGGAGCAATCCAGTGGTTCGCCGGAGTGGTTCCGCGCTGCGCCGCGCGGGCGCGTTCAATTGGCCGGGAGCGAAAGGCCGCGCGGTCGTGAACGGCAATCGTCCGCGATCCCCGATCCCTGATGCCGCTCCAACCCGGCCCAATGAGTCCTGGCCCAGTCGGCCCTATGGGGTTCGCCGATCTGGTCGGCCTGGGGTAATTGCGGCCCGGTTTAGTCGCGGTCGACGTCTGGTCGATCGGTCGCCTTCGCCGCCGTCGCCGCCTTCCCGCTTTGATGAGCGGTCAATTATTATGTATAGTGGTCGCCTGCCGGGCGCTCACCCTCGTTGTCCTTCGCCGGATATCGTGATCATCCCTGATGAATATGACGTCGACGTAGAATATGTAGACGTAGATGGGGTTGTAATGGTTGTTGGATTTGCAATCGTAATTGTAGACGTAGATGGGGTTGTAATGGTCGTTTGAGTTGCAATTATCGTCGTGGTCGTAGTTCTGGTGGTGGTTGTAGACGTAATGGTTGGTGTAGTTGCAGTTGGAATTGTATTGTGTATTGTTGCTTTTTTTTACCGGTGCTCTTTTATTTCGATTTCGCCGTTTTTCACTTATTTCGGCCTTTTATCGTCTTATTTCGGCCCTTATTTCGGCCTATATTTTGGTCCTTTTTCCGATAATTAATAAAATAATGAAAAAATAATTAATAAACTAATTTTGTTTGCTTTTAATGAAAGTTATGTTTTGAAAATTAGATATTGAAAGGTATAGGAAAAAAAATGGGAAAAATGCGCCAAATTGCGCAGTCGGGTGCGCAGCAGTTAAATTAAATAGTTTCATAGGTGTTCGTAAAAGTAGGTCATTTTTGCTTTATTGTTGGTAATGACCTACTTTCTCGCGCACCTAGCATTTTGCGTATTCAACTGTGTAGGTTGAACCGCGCCATGGGTTGAATTGAGTACAGTCACTGAACGTTTTAATGCTAAAAATGGCTTAGTATTAGAACGTTCGTTTGATAATATATTATACTCATATATATACTCAATATATATACTCATCAACATATTTAAATCACCTTTATTTAAATTTTCATACCTCGTAATGTATTATTTTTTGTTATTTGTTCTTTTTTGATTCGCTTCTTTGTCAAAGGTTAGGGGTTCATCACCATCTCCACCAAATGTTGCTTGTATTTATTGCTCTATTTGTAAGTTGATTGCTGTTGAAAGTTGATTGCTATTAAAGTGGACAATACTGTTCTCTGTAAAAATTGATAGAATATATTTTGTTGTAAATCACATTTAAAAAATGTTGAGCTGTTTCGGCTAGCTCATATTTTTTTTTGTGCTAATTGAAAAAGTGTAATACAGTTTTTGCCCTCGCTTAACGCAGGCTGCTGAACGGGTTTCATGAGCCAATAAGCGAGCTGTGCGTGTAAGCGAGGGCGTACCGTAGCTACACCTTCTATGCTACGGTACTTTTCTTTTAATAGCGTTTCTTTTCGTAAAAATAATAAATATACAAGAATTACCCTTGCCCATCTTGTATATATTGGAATAGCCTTTGCTCATAAAGAAATGAGAGCAAGGGTTATTCCAATATATTTCCTAAAACTAATTTTGTGCGGTGCTTCTAAAAATAGCACCGTACGCCGCGCCGTCGCTCATAACCGTCGCTCTCTGATTGGCGGCGAAAACCAGTAGAGCAAGCGGCTATGAGCGAGGGGTTCTTACTGCTGGACTAGAACAGTCAGTCGTAAAAAATATAATTTTATGTGAATGAGCAAGAAAAGCTCATATTATATTTTACATTAATTTTATTTGAAATAAATATATGAAATCAATTTTTATAAAGAGACTAGCCCTTTAAAGCAACATCAAACCAGGCAAAAGCAGGATCTACATTTGGTCGAGAACGGATTTACCCCAGACCTTTCACAAAGCGAATCCTAAAGGTAATTATATTTTAATGGTACTCCCTTAAAAATTATACCAAGTAATGGCATCAAAAAACCCTAGGAGCTCGGAAGTTAAGAAAAAAAAATGTGGAAAAACCAAATCCCACGAATATGTGTAATAATTCAAGAATTTTTTCTAAAATCTATAAAAAAAACATACTTGATACTTTTTAAGATAGTACNGCGCTCTATTTCCGCGCTCTATTTTTGGCGCTCTATTTCCGCGCTCTATTTTTGGCGCTCTTTTTCCGCGCTCTATTTTTGGCGCTCTATTTCCGCGCTCTATTTTTGGCGCTCTTTTAACTTTTATTGTGCTTATTTTTCATTTTTAAGTATTTTGGTCTGGTAGAATGGTTTGGTATTGATATTGCTTAAAAAGGGCCCTATGTTTATATCCCTAGAAAATACTTTATTGCACACTCCAAAAAACTTATACATATTTTTTTGTTGCATTACTTAATTCATTGTGCTTTTTTTTCAAAATAAAGAGAAAACCGAGAGATGGCAGTTCCTTATCACTCTGACGATGAAGAAACCAATGCTTCGCCTGAACGATTCCGCCCTGCGCCTCGTGGGCGCATCCTAATGGCTCGGGGCGAAGGGCCGCGCATCGTAGGCCGCTCATCTCGTGGTCGCGCATCTCGTGGTCGGGCTCGCGCGCCTGTTCCGCGAAATCGTCCCCGCTCGCCGGTTGGTTATGCTTCTCCGATCCAGCCCAATGACTTTCGGCCCAATCGTGGTCGGCCTGGGGTAATTGCGCCCCGGGTTGCTCGCGGTCGCGGTCGACTTTTGGTCGACCGGTCTCCTTCGCCGCCTGCTCGTCCGCCTACGCCGCCCTCCAGCTTTACCGGGACGTCAATTATCAGGGAGAGCGGTCGCCTGCCGATCGATCACCCTCGGGCACCCTCACCGGACCTGGTAATGTTGCCCGCAGAGCATGATGTCCACATTTCCGACTTGTAAAGATAAAGAGAGAAAAGAATTATGTTATTATCTTTTCGTTTGCTTTCTTTTAACAATAAAAAACCCAAAATTGATACAAAATGACTTTTAAATGTTAGGTTCCATGTTTTCAAAACAAGCGGTTTTAAAAAAGAACTGTGTAAAATACAGCTTTTCCGCCTCAATGCACTCAAGTAAGTTGGAGTTTTAATAACGTGACTATAGCGTTTTAAGATATGAATGTTGTAAACAAAGGGTATGTTACATACCGTATGTACGGAATGAAAATAATTCTCTTTAATTAATCTAACAAAGTAATTTGACGAAAGCTGGGCTCAAAAAAAAGGTATTGATAATTACAGTAAATTAATATAATTAGTAACTTAAGTTTAAATCTCACTAAAATTTTCCCAAACGTTAAAATTCCCAAGATTTAAGAAAATTTCCCATATATTTGAAAATTTCAAATGTCAGTTAACTGCGCAGGGCGTAGGCCCGATCGCCGGAAAATAGTGAGACCCCTAATTGGCGGTTAACTGCAAAAGTGGCAGTTAGGAGGATGTCGGTTAACTGCACACCCTGTGTATTTAAAACCGACTAAGTGTGGATTTTACTAAGTTAAAATTGGTAAAATTTATTAAAATTATAACCTGGTTGTAAAAATTTGCGGTTAAGGGAACTGTTTACTTTTTATTATTTTTTTTTATTGCAAGAATTATACCTAAATTATCTAAAAATTTGTAAGATAATCCCACCTTGGTAAGATAACCAATTAGGGCGTAGGCTGAATCCTCTAAATGATTCGCTCCAAAAAGGGGTAAGATAACCTAATTTTGGTAAGATAATGTGTTGTAAGATAACCTGTTAGGGGTGTACCTAGCATCGTTATTGGGTAGAGTACAATAATTTTGATAAATTAATTAGCCACTTTTTCATGGATAACTTTTTCATGAAACTCAACCGGTTGCACAAAATTCGCATGATTAGAGCATTTCTAGAAAGTCATTTCGAAAAATGATGGTCAACCAATTTTTTTATATAATATTTGAAATTTTCATGGCAAAACAAATAACGGAAATTATGGCGGGAATCAAGAATTAAGGACCCTCGTTGTTGTTTTTGCCTCTTAAAACATCTAACACAATGGCAAGTTCAAGAAAAAATTGAGATAACGTCAAGTAGATTACAAAATTCGAATTCCTCGGTACCCCTTTGTATTTCAAAATGCACACACCAATTGTCCAAACAGTCTGCTTTCAAGTGCTTTTCCAGGAACACATATTCGCATTTAAGTAAGCTCATATGACAATATGGTTATGAAAACGGCTTATCCGACGGAAATGTCAACTTCAAAAAAAATTGACACTACAAATTCTATATCAAAAACTGCTTCTTGGACTTTTGGTAAAGTTTGATTCTAGATTTAGCTTACTACATGTAGGTAAATTTTATATAAGAAAGTCAATAAATGTTTGTACACAACAGGCCATACCCGTCCTTAAAACTTACATGAAACAAAACATTTTTTCAAAATGATAAATTAAAAGTAAGGTATTACGAAGTATTTTATGTATTCAAATTAGCAGAAAAAATACTGATTATTGTACCGTATTAAGTAATAATCGCCTTTCATTTTTAATTCGTCCAATTTTTCTAAAATTTCTTTAAAATACTCAAAATTATGAGAAAACGATAAAATATGAAATTTTTTGATTTACGGGTCTGACTAAATTTTATGACTAAAAAAAAATTGCCATAAAATTGGATTTGTTTGGCATAAAAAGGAGTTGCGTCAACATATCTCATACAGTGATAACAAGACGGTTACGTAAAAATTGCACAAAAATTCTCCTAGGGGCTAGTATTCACTCATTTACAAATATATTAAAATTTTTAAAATTAAAATCTTTAAACAGGTAGGTGGTGTACTGCAAACTGACTAATGACTTTACCAGACCTTGAAAAGCAGCCATTTCAGACATTTTTCACCCACTTAGATGGAAATAAACACCCCTGCGCAGTTAACCGGCAGGTTTTAGGAAAAAAAAAACTGCCATGTAACTACGCAGGACGTAGGCAGAAAGATGAAAAACAATTAGTGAGTGTATATAATCTCAAAGTATTTCTACGACAGAATTATCACACAGTTTTAGGGACTCAAATAGGAGCTACACTCTAGGGGTTGTCGGCTCAATATTGTGATCAAAAATATACGAAATTGGTTGAAAAAGCGACTAGTTGCACAAAATTCAGAAGCTAATGTTGATGTCCGGGCCCATTTGCTGCTTGACGTGAAACAATTCCATTTTTGTTTTTAGCAATCTATGTGAAACAATTATCCTAAGTTAATTATGGGACAGTAAATTGACAAAATAAAATTCTTGCTCGCCATTTACATGCGGATATATAAATCTATGCGGATATATAAATCTAATTAATAACATAATTAAACATATATTAGCCCATTCATGTAGGTTAATATTTGCTTGTTCATTTATCGAAAATTTAGTGTCATTTTGACCGGGTTATTTTTTCCATATTAAATGTAATATTATTATACTTTGTTCATTTTATACGTTATACCAATTCAGACAGTGCCTGACACACGTCTGATAAATTATGAGTCATAATTATAAGTTAAATCTGGAAGCCTTATGGTGCCCATATTTTCAACTTTAAACTTCTGGAATACGCCCCAATTTTCATAATGTATTAATTTATTTTATTAATTTATTTTAATTAATTTTCTATGGAAGCCTTGAAATCTTAGTATGTCTTTTTGAAAATAGTGTCTTGAAATATTCTCTAGTAGGAAGCTGTTGAAGTAAAAAATACTGTTTGAAGTAAATAATACTATTATAGCCTATAGGCTATAGCATATACACTAGTATATACACTAGTATGGTATATGTTTCTTAAACCCCGGAGACCCTAAGCACGATTTAAGTGGACGTAGTAATAGCAACACTTTATTGACATCAACTAGCTCTCGGATGCCAGAATGTGACATTAATAGAATAAATCCAGCACGTCTGACTAAGGACCGTGATGGGGGTGTAGTTTGATCCAAAAAACGCTAGTGGGGTACGGTACATTACTAGATTCTAGGGTGTCCGGAACAAAAAATGACGATTTAATATAAACAAATAAAGCTGGTAACTATAACCGCCGCGGTCTACTAATTAAATGATTTGTGAAAAAATACGAACAATCATGTAGTATTTTAAATAGCTGTATGGACCATACTGTATGGTGTTAAAACTTGGTTACAGAAAAAATAAAATTAGAAACACAATAAAATTCTTCAATAAACTAGCGTAACTCTAGAACGCGCAGTGTGTACACATTTGTCCAAGTTATTTTATATTGAACACTGGTCAATATAGTCAAGCGTGACAACTGCGCGGTCTAGGGTTAAAGCAAACTCCGTTCTTTTTAGTACAGTATGTGGACGTTTAAGTCTGGTACACATATTGCGTATCTACCCATTTTATTTACAAACCTTGATAGGAAATCCTATAATACGAAAAATCGTTTGCGATAAGTGAAAACGGACACAATTTCGCTAAGTGGCGGTATTGGAATTGAGTCCCTTTATATTTAATAAAAACCCCTTAGCGGAACGTAAGGAAAATTACGACTGGACAAAAAACGAATATAAATTGCTAAAAATGGTTTACTCTTATTGCTCAATGTAAATATAAAATAACTTACACGTGTAAATTGCATTTTTAAACCTATCCTAGGTTAGCGCATACATGGCAAAATTTGAGTGACAAAGTGCAGTTAACAATTGTTAACAAACTGTACGCATAGACTGAAATCAAGACCTTCTATTAAGAATACACTTCGATTGAAAATTATGCGCACTAAGCATTTCATTTTGAGTATTTTGTTTGATTTTTCCGCGGACACTCTACTAGCGTATCTCTCTTTCCTTTCGTTCATGCAAAACGAGGTGCAACCCGCACGCATGAAAACACAAAATAGATTATACTGCACCACCAGATTGTGGAGTGGTCAACTGGTGAAGTATGCGGGAACAAGCATATTATTTTATAATAATGCCAATTATATTGTCACACGCAAATTTGTTAGTGAACGCGTTGCTCAAATCATAAATAACATACAAGGGTCGCCCAATAAGGAATATAGTTTGAAAAAAACGCTAATTTACGTTAAATCTAATTAATTTTGTATTTAAATCAGAAATCTCTTCTACTTTGATTTTATACACAGTACTAAAATTATTTGATTACGACTCTCTCGCTTCTTACTAGCTTAATTTTTGAACTAGCCTAATTAACTAGTTTTCGGGCTTGAAACTAGAAAAACCTCCCTATTTTTCCCTATTATTACATTATTTAATTACATATAAATACTAATTTTTAAGAATTTTTTTACATTATGATTGTTAGACAAGCCAATTGCCGTTGACTAGACCTTATAACCAACAAATTCCCTCTATTTTTTCTTTCGGCAAAAAGAAATCAAGAGTTAAATTTTAAACTTAAAACGTATTTGTATTTTCAATAACGTTTCCGCTCCAAGTAGTTTTACACTAAATTAATAACAATTTAAATACGGTTTATGGTATGACTCATACCGGATGGGAAACTAACAATTAAAAAACATTATACCCCAATAGTGCCAATGGACTTAATTGGTGACAAATTTATTGTGTTAAACCTAATAAGGCAAATTTAGTAGTTTTGTTAACATCAAGACAAAATTAAAGATAAATTTATGTTTTTTAGACAAGTTGATTATTTTTCCAAAGTGGAAACAGATAGCTTATTGATAGACTATTCGTGTTTAAATGATATTAAAAAAAGTATTAATGTTTCAACAATCATGGTTCCTATTTATTCAGAACTGATTTATACAAATATTGATAGTTAATATTTTTATAAAATTATTAAATATTTGTATAACATAATTCTTTATTTAATCTCTCTTCTTTCTCTGTTTTTTGAAAGGCCCATGGTTCATTTTAGCATCTCCACCATGTAAGTTGGACATGGTGGTCGGGATCAAAAGGTTAATATATTTTATTTAAAGTGGTAATTCTTCTGGTAATTCTTCTNCGGCCGTTGTGGGACTGAGGACTGTATATCCAAGTAAGGCACTCAATTCATGTATCTGAATTAAATTACAAGATAAGTTTCATGGTTTTACACACCAATAACTAACTTTTTAAAGAATAAATTCGTTATAAAAAGTGACCCTTATTACGAAGGACGACTGTTTTTTAATCTGCAAAAGCTTGAAAATGGTTATAAGGTCAAGTTATTTTTTTTGGAGTGCATTAAGGTCAAGTCATTTTTTTCGAGCTTGACCTTATAACCAGACCCTCTGTAATTACTATATTTTTAATAAATTTATATTTTGATATATTCTGAGTTTCAACTATTCTGAGTTTTAGGCAAAAAAAGCGGACATGGATAGTACTAATATATATCCAAATGAAATGATGTTGAAAGGTAATTAATTTTATTAACAAAAATATACAAAAAAAAAATTACGAAAAAATGCAAAAAAGAATATTCAAAACGTGCAATAAATGAATAAAATAAAGTAAAAAGTCTTCCAGGAGTGAGTTGTTTGAATGTGTGCTTGGTGGGGGCCGGGCTCAAGTATCAAAATAGCGTGGGTTAGTTTTCAGAGCGGAGGAAATTGTCAAATTGTAAAAACCTACACTTACCATCATAGTACTGTATTTGGTTTAAAGTGCAGTCCATCCTTTGAACTTTCAGGTAAATTTTGGTGAAAAGTGCAGTCCGTCCCTTGAAAGGTTACTTTTGGTAAAAAATGCAGTCCGTCCCTTGAAAGTTCAAAAAAACTAGTTTGAACTTTTGTTCGGACTGCTCTCGAAAAAAAGTGCAGTCCGAAAAACCACTCCGGATTGCATTCCATGACATCCCAATATTTTATCAATGGTCGTTTTTATTTAACTTTTTAAATATCTGTTTGATTAACAATTAATAATTGTGAGCTTAACGAAAGCCGTTATCGATAATGTACGCGATTTGGTAAATGATGGCACTAAGGGGTTTATCATTCGCTCTGATACGAAAAATATATTTTGTGCTGGATTGGACATTCGCCAGTTGCATCAAAAGCCCCACGATGAAATGGTCGAATTTTGGCATTTGCTTCAAGATAGTTGGCACACCTTATATTCACTTAAACAACCCATGATTGCCGCCGTTAACGGTGCCGCTATTGCCGGCGGATGTTTAATAGCTTGCTGTGCTGATCGGCGGTTAATGACGAACAATCCAAAAACTCGCATTGATTCGGTTCAAAAAAAAATCTTTCAATAATATTCTTTATATTAATGGGGTATGGTTCGGGTTGACTGTTTATTTACACTTTTTCATTGAATATTTTTTCTCAAAATATATTTCTCATTAATCACACATGTAACCGGGGGTCGGCAACAGCCAACTGGCTTCCCAGCTGGACAGCTGACTGGACAGTTCCGCAGGACAGCTCATTTTTTTTAATTATCCCGACACTTGCATTTAACTAGGCTAATTTTTCGCAATACTTGTTAGAAACGCGTTAAAATTTTCATTTTCAATTAATTTCCCATTTGCATAAATTTTATGTTATTTCCAAAAAAGTCATTAAAAAATAAATGACCATATGCGATAGCAAAAAAATTGAACCTTTAATAGGGTATTCGGCACCTATGCTCGGAATGGTAACCCCAACTTTTGTAATGTCAACTTTTGAAACAATCGTCGGCCGTCGCGAAGCCGAGCTCGCGCTCGGATTGGCAAAACTTTATTCGCCGCAAGAGGCGCACGATGCCGGCCTGATCGACATTTTGGTCGACTCTGACGAAGAACTCCTCGCCCGCGCTAACTCTGAAATGGACGCTTTTTTGAGAGTACCGGCAAAAGCTAGACAAATCACGAAAAATATCATTAGAGCGCCGTTAATTACACACTTTGAAAAAACGAGAGATGAAAATACCCAGTCCGGCATTGAACAACTTTTAGACCCGGATACACAAGAAATAATGGGAAAATATTTAGCATCATTGGGTTCCAAGAAATAATCATTCTGTGAAACAGCCCATTCTAAACTTATTTTTTGTGAATTTATTAGTAATTTTTAAATCGTTTCCTTAATCATTTTAATTTATATTAAAAACTAAAGCGTTTTGATGACCGTTCACATATTAGATCGGAAAATTCTAAACTAGCTAGTAACATATCTTGAATAATATAACCACCTGCGCCGTTATGTTATCACCCATTATGTTACCAAACTTCCGTTATGTTACCAGTTTTTTGACGATTAAATGGTGGTAGTATAACGGCGCAAGTGGCGTATGCTATATTCTATAGCGTGGAGTTATCAAGACACGAGATATTTTTTGGAAGTAACCTCAAGAAAGTTACTGTCCATACTTTCTCCCGGGCTAATAAGGTCAAAAATATCTAAAACTGGATTTAAGGCTACGTTTTTTTTAGCTAATATATCTAATTCATAAAAATTGACCTAAAAATCGTTGGTATGAAAAGCACGCTTCACTAAATTTAAAAAAAATCAGTCATTTTGTTGAACAAATTATCTGATGTAATTCTTGTATCATTTTGTAAAATAATAACATTTAGGTATTTTTCCTAGATATTGTTTTCTGAATCTTAATCCAAACTCATTATTTATTATTGGAACTGTTATCTTATTTTGAAAAAAAAGAAGCAATATTCCAAAAATGATAAGTCTATTACTTTGTTTAGTCTATGAGTGATCGTGGCAAGAAAACGGTCGATGTTTTCAGCACGCCCGATTTCACTGATTTAACCCTCTACCAGCGAAAATCCGAGGTAATTGGATGGCTGAATCAAAAGTGGCGAAATAAAGAATATCCAGATTTTGTCCCGCCATTGATGCCCCAGGCACAAATGCGACTAAATAACCCTACGGGCGATGTATTAAAATATTATATGTCGGAACACTGCGGGGTTAGGGCCGGAATGGCTGGAGGAATGGGTTATTTGCTCGGCTGTGTTATGGGTTTATTTTTATACGGTGGCCAGGCCGATATGGCAATGGCTCAAGGTCAACTGCAACCCGAATATAGAGGTAAACAAATATGAATCACTTATGCCGTTTTTATCATTTTTTACCCTTCAAACCATTCTTGAGATATGATTATGAGGTCTTAATAACGTCAAGTAAGTTTTTTTTAATCATACAGTCTGGTTATAAGGTCACAAAGAGTGACCGTTATAAGGTCAAGTCATCTTTTTTACACTAAGGTCAAGTCATTTTTTTCAAGATAAATCATATTTTTTTTTGACTATTTTTGGGTTTAAATTTAGAACTCGACATATACGTTTAGAACGACACGGGTAAAACACTAAGGTCAAGTCATTTTTTGGGGCTTGACCTTATAACCAGACCCCCCTGTAGGTTTATTGATTATTTTCACATTACCAGAGCTCTGCGTACACCTCTTTTTCAGATTATTTTCACAAAATTATAATTGTGCGTTTAAGGTCACATTTTTATTTCCCCATTACGTATAAGTTTTTAAACGAGCAATTTGAAATCTGGTCCGTGGTTTAAATTTACTATAACTTGTTAGTTGCTGGACGATTTTGGTCCTCTAAATTTCGAATAATATTTATTAAAAGGTTTTCGACATGAACTGAAACAAATGAAAGCAAATATGCACCGACAGGGAAAACAGTTTGGAATGATTGGTTGTATGTTTTCTGGAACTGAATGTCTTCTAGGTAATTCATCAATATAAAAGTTTAACCTCCAACTAATCAAAAATGAAAATGACACTTAGAATAACGAATAATTTTAACATGATTTTTACAAGTAAACAATGATAATAACATGAATTTTAAAACTTAATTTGTGTACCATATGTACCATATGTGTTTAAATACAATTTGTCTAAACTCAGTTGCGAAAATATATTTAAAAATTCATCTAAGATATTGTATATAGGGCCGATTTGGTCGAATACAGAAAAGGTCGAAAATGGCATAAAAGGACGCAAACCTAAAATGGTCTAAACCTGAAAAGGCGGAAAAGCCGAAAAATCCAAAGCTGAAAACCTCGAACTCGACCTTTTGAGGTCTCGCCCTTTTCCGCCATTTTCGACCTTTTCAGGGTTTTGACCCTTTCTGCTTTCGACCAAATCCGACTCCGCCTTATAGTTATAAAATCACATCAGTAATTTTTCGCAGTTTTGTAATTGAATAATTTTTCATGTATGTAACTTTTTAAAGTGATTAGTAATTGTCAAACTAAAGCATTTTCTATATCTGATGTTTTCACATTTTTTCATTTTAGATGGCTACAGGGGGTGGCATGATTGGACGTCATCGCCCACAACCGGATTTATCGTCGGGGGAACAATGGGCTTGCGCGCAGGAGTTAAACCAGGTCTTTTTGGCGGACTAGGCTTTGCCGTCTTCTCGTATATTATTGACAGATTTATGGGCTTTCACTGATTAACTTATTTTATTCTGAAAACAGTTGTACAGATCGTGTTATATTTATTTGTCTACAAGCCATTGCCGATTAAAATATCAAACAGAAAACTTTAGAATAGACGCGAAGTGGTTGTTTTGATTTTTGTCCGAAGTTTCGAAAACAAAAATAATAATAATTGCATAATAACGTTCTATTGCATCTATTTATTTCTTCCAATTAGAATTTAGGTGTATGGCAATAAGCCTTTACACAAGGTTTCAAACAGTTTCATGAACGCGTTTCTTGGCAATTTCTTGAATAAGCATAAGTTCATCAGGCAAGATAGACAAAATCCGCTAAATGAATGAAGGAGCTTTACCTCCACATATATTGATATAATTGTTTGTAAAAATTTCAAGGCAAATAACCTTTTGCATGCATGCATTTTTGACAAGTTAAATCGGAAATTTCTAAAATAATTTTTATATAAGATTTCATATACCGTTTGGATATATAATACACCACTCGAAGGGTTACCAAGATTGGGTTATCTTACTACGTTTTCTACCAAAACGTATCCTGGTTTCCCATTATTTTACCAAACGGCATGACCACTTATCTTACCAAAGTTGAGTTATCTTACCGCTTTTTGAGCATTTATAAAGGTAAGATAACCGTCAGGTGGTGTATATATATATAATATTAATTA
>SCLG01000199.1:183808-232034 GCA_004367875.1 Oikopleura albicans
TTCAAAAATGTGATCATACTACGTCTAAATGTTCTGGTGCAAGATTGAAAACGCTGTAAGTTTGACTATATACTATATAGCAGATTTCCTAAATTTTGTTGTCCCACCATTTTATGTCTTTTTAAACTTTTTTTCTTGACCTTATAATCAGCTCTCGTGTTTTCAATTTATAACCAGTAAATATCAGAACTTAAAAATCTAAGTAAATACTTGTGGTTTCCGCGGCTGGTGGTTTAATCGTTGTTGTCGTTGTACGAGTTGTCGTCGTTGTGACTGTTAGAGTAGTTTTGATTGTCGTTGAAGTAGTTGTTATTTTCCTCGTTGTAGTAGTTACATTTTCTGTAGTAGTAGTTACCTTTTCCGTTTTAGTAGTTATCTTTTCGGTTGTAGTTGTGTCGCTCTCTTCATATGATTTAGAATTAATCATATTCGATATCCAAGACGTATAAGTGGACACCCTAGCATACAGGCCAGGCGAATTCGGCCGCGCACACCCTACACCCCAGCTTACAACCCCTCGAAGGACGGGTTGGCCATCTTCAATACACATCAAAGGCCCGCCCGAATCCCCTTGACAAGCATCCCTATACGCGTTCAAAGGGCGCAGATTGCTAGGTCAAACTAAGGTGTGATCAGGCAATAAGAGGTTTTTAGCGGTGGTTAGGTAAAGTTTACTAATAAAAATGAAAAACCAGAAAAGTAACATTTTACATTTTAGTAATATTTTGTACTGAAATTATACTGAAAATTAAACGTTAAAAAAGAACGCGTTCCTTTGTCCTTCAAGGTATCCGGCACATAACATGGTGGATTCAAAGCCATTGAGCCACCCATCGTACGCCATCGGATCATTACATTGTGCATGGGATAAAATTGGGAGTTTTAGCTCGCGTAACATAATTGACGCCGCGCCGTTTTCGGATGTCCTTCCCCATCCCGCAACATAGCACATCGTCCCAGGCGGAACTCGCTCCGCTGGAGGGAGACATATATTGCTTGTTTCAGCGTCAAATTGAATAGCTTTATAGGGATAGGATATGCGATAGCCTATGTTTATGGGTGATAGCCAATAGGAAATTATAATTACAAGTAAAAAAACACTTTAACCTGATACATGTAGAACCCATTTTGTGGAAAATCCTATAAAATACCGATATATTTTAGACTTTTCAAAATCAGGTGTTTGATATCCCTGACTTTTTCGGTGTATAATAAGCACACGTCGTTATTCATTGTCGATGCGTCGTAAGCGTGATGGCGAATAATTTGAGTAGGAATTATATCAATCTCTTTTTCCTTGTTGTTTCGATCATAAACCTTGTAGCTATAAAGGATTTTTCCTACTACTATTTGAATTTATTCAAGGTTTCAAATGCCTAAGTCAAATTCTCTTCGCGTACGAATAGAATTTTTTTTCAAGTACCATTTATAGTGTGGTAAATATTACACGTGCCTTCAGTGAATTTTCTGGCAAGTTTTCTTCTATTTCCTATAATTAAAGGGCATCCAATCTTTTTCGATGTGAAAA
This sequence comes from Oikopleura albicans, assembly GCA_004367875.1. Taxonomy (NCBI): domain Eukaryota; kingdom Metazoa; phylum Chordata; class Appendicularia; order Copelata; family Oikopleuridae; genus Oikopleura; species Oikopleura albicans. Next base: position 185,337 of record SCLG01000199.1, read on the forward strand.
ATTTACAGGGTTTTCAAACAATATGGACAATTTGTCCATGTTTTGGACATTTTTTGAAAATGGAAAAACAAGTTGCGGGCACCCTAGTCCGTTACTAAAATTGGACTTGAGACCGAACAAAACCGAAGTTCGAAAAAGTGGCTCGTCTCCGCGAATGTAATTTTATATAAAATAAGAGGCTCTTTTAGAGCCTCTAATTTTGATTAAATCTTACGGGTTGTTTCGAGCTAAATCAACCGACAGCAATGGTGGCGATAGTGAGATTGAAAGATTTAGCTTAAATAAAAATTGTAAGCTAAATCGTTCAATAACGATGGCGATAGTGAGACAGTATTTTTTTCTGTCGCGTGGTTCGATTGTTCGGATATCACACAAATTATTTTCTTTTTTTTGTTGCGCGGATGACTCAATTGGTTAAGGCCACAAAATAATTATAACTTATTATCTGCAACTTTCCTATGTCTGTAGTGCTAAAAAAATGCGAATAATTTCCTTATTCGACAAACAAAAGTTTTCATAGATCAAATACATAATCAATTTCTGATGGCGCCTGTCTGGCGCGCGTATCCTCATCTTCTCTCCTTTCAATTTGAGTCACCTCTTTGATTAGTCGTCCATTATTTTAATGCAAAATATGTTTTTTTAGTTATTGTTTTGTATTTTTAATATTACACTCTAATATTTCAAGAGAACACATCATTTTTTTATCTACAGTCCAGGGTATTTTAAAGACCCCTTAGTAGATATACCAGGGGGCGGAGATGTATACTTTTTGGACCAAATTGGAACACTGCCAAATTTGCTTCTGGTTAATTTAGTGGTTAACCAAGGTGCCCAAGTGGTAAATCGCATACTGCGAACTGATTGGCATTATTGGTTTTTAGAAAAAAAATACGTGTCACGTGATATTTGACTTTTTAGGTTCAACATGTTTTACTCTCCTGTAGGAGTTAACGTGTATCAAATAATTTGAAATTTATTTATAATAGCTAGTTTTGTATGGAGAATACAAAAAAATACTTATTAAACCTATTAAGGTTAAATTAAGTTGAACAAAAAAAAACAGTTTTTTTTGGTTTATTCTAAAGGTATTTTTTTTCTCACTGTTCAAATATATAATAATATATATACACATTATGTTTATGCAGGTTGCAATCTACGCAATTAATCATCTTAGGATGTTTACAAAAAAAAAATGTCGACGCGATCATGACACGTGACATGTCGGAACGAATCTCAGCATGTGTAATATGAACAAAAATTGCAGTCATTCGATTTATAAACATTATTTTTTTTTTATTTCTACCAGAGAAAAAAAAATCCACTGAATATTTGGAATGGGAAAAAACACGGTTGGAGTTTCTTGGAATTGATATAGGCTAGCGTTTTTCATTTTCAGAAATTTGACCCAATTTTGTACAGTTTTTTTTTTGTCTGGATTATTTTTGAACAAAAAAAAACACAAAAAAAAATGGACCATATAACCACCCACATTTTATACATGACAAAAATTGACCTTATAACCACCCTCCCTTTCATTATAAATAAAAAAGACAACTTGCGGCACAGGCCTGTATGACATTTTTTTCATGTTTCCTTATTTTGTGCGGTGAGCACTCATGAGTGCTCACCTCTTTTTCTGAGTATTGGGGGTGAATTGAATTTCCCGGTCACTCATTGGTCGAACCGGATCACACAAGATCAGAATATTTGAAACAAAAAATTAAAACGCTCCAGAGACACATTTTTTTTTGCTGCGGAATATATATTTATCAGAGATTTATTGGTGCAAATGTCATAACGAAAAAATGGAGAGCTGGATTTATCCGAATACGCCATGTAAGGTAATTTATGATAATTATTGTAGCCTATAATTTATGCTATTTTTGTCATGTGGCTCAGATATGACTTTTTTGTCCACATTTTCAACGCACAATTCACATTTTTGAGTTCGATATGAAAAAAACGTACCTTATAGACTATAAGTTACAGTCTATAAGTCATATACTAAGTCTATAAGTTATAGACTATAAGTTATAGTAAATGGGTCCAAATCATTTCGACGAATTCTCCCTTTTCATGCTGTACCTTATTTAGGTTTTACTTTATACCAATTCACACGGTGCCGTTTTAATGAACGTTATTTTTTATGAGAGATAAATTATCTCTGCTATTATTTTTTGTAAGTTTAGACATAAATTGGATTTAAATCATGTCAACCGCGCCATGTGTCAAAAATGTTGACCAACTAGAGTTTGTCGTCAGTTCTGCCAACTTCCTCAAAAACAGCGGAAAGATTTAAATTTGTTGACTGGCCAAGTTTGCACCATACACAGTATGATTGTAGGCCATTTGCAACGTATGAGTCTGTAGATAAGAGAGGATACCGTAATACATAATTTTCCCAAAAAGGCTCTTTCAGAGATTGAAGCACTTAGTGGGGCGTAAGCTCTGTAACACGAGTTGAATTATTAAACAGCACAACCACGGTTAAGTAAGTTTTAAAATGAGTGGCATATACTGACATATTCTAAGTTCAAATTAACATTGATCAATGCTTTTCGTCAAAAAAAATCCCACCATATTGAGCGGTAACCATTTAAATGGTTAATGAAACATTAACCTTTGTTTACAAAATTGTAACAACAAAAATCATAATAACGTTTCGATCCTTTAGACAAAAAAATAAGATAGACTTTAAGCTAGCGTAAAATACAGTTATAACAGTTATAACTTATAACTGCCAACATGAGCCACAAGTTATGGTTAATATTTATTATTCGAATAAAAAAAATAATAAAGCAATCATGTTAATTGATTTCAAATCACCAAAAGTGGACAAAAGGTTCCCAAAAATCATGTTACTCAAAAAACCTGACTTGACCTTAGTGCCTGAAAAAACTGACTTGACCTTAGTGCAAAAAACAAACTGACTTGACTTCATTACGGCAAAAATGGCTGACCTTATAACCACTCCCTGTAGCTCGTGTATTTGATTTCGTTTATGTTCAAGCTAACATAATTTTTTTGATATACCTATTGTAATCTAATCGTTTAACATTTGTAATTTTTTGGATATGACCTTATAACCCCCAAGTCGGGTCTAAAAGGCCATACAAATTATTTATGGAATATTGTGACCGTTATAAGGTCAAGCCAGTTTTGTTGCATTAAACTCGAAATTCATGGCGTAAAATATTTTTACTTTCTCCGCTTTTTAGATAAGTCTCGGACACTAACTGTTCAAAATGGCCGGAAAGAAGGCAAAGAAAGATGGATCGTCGATCAACTCTCGCCTCGCTGTTATTATCAAATCCGAAAAGTACAACCTCGGACTTCCCAATTTATGTTCTCAGGGAAACTATCAAACAACTTCGTGGTGGTAAGGCAAACTTAGTCATCCTTGTCAATAACACTCCCCATCTCCGCCAATCCGAAATCGAATACTATGATATGTTGGCCAAGACCGATGTTCATTACTACAATGGATCCAACATCGAGTTGGGTACAGCCTGTGGTACGTTATTTTACCTAGTCTGAGCACATGTGCGTTTCGGTCACAAATGCCTTTGACGGTCAAGTCTATTTTTTGAAAAGCATGCTTTCTAGGAAAAATGTTTCAAATCATGCCTTTTAATTTTTTACCAGTACTAAGGTATTATTGTGGGAAAAAAGTTTTGGTTATAACTAGGGTGCCCGGAACTTTTCTTTCCATATTAAAAAAAAGTGCCCAAATCAAATAAATGGACATACTAGGGTATAGAGCTCGATTTACTAATAAAAAAACTTCATATCGAGGATCCCCCAATTTTAAATCCTAGGCGCCCAAAAACAGTTTTTTTCGTTTTTCCCAAAAATGAAGCCGACCATCTCGCTGATTTAAAAAAAAAATGATATCGAATGGCTAACCTAATTTTTTTATATTATTAATGGTATGGGTATACTCGAAAGTTGCGGGCACCCTAGTTATAACTTATACTGACTTGACCTTAATGCACTTTGAAAACTTATAGGTCAAGTTAGTTTTTTTCCACGTTGCTTAACTCTTAGGAGGAAGGAGTTTTTGGGAACCCGTAGGGGGAAAATGCGTGTAAATAAACACGCACTTAAAAAAATCACATTAATTTGCAATACTTCAAAAAAACTGGTGAAGCCAAGTTGTAGAGCTCATCAAACTACGTCGATCTGATTATTCAGAAAATGTTTTGGGCCACCAGGGCCCCCTAGAAAACTGTTTGAAATCTCCAACTTACGCAAAAAATAACACCGTCAATCGAATTTTCTCGAAAAGTTGAGGGGGTCACCAATACCCGTTTTGCCTTACGGGGCCTCCATATACCTTAAATCGACGAAAAACGAGTTGCGTGTCTATTTACACGCACTTCCCCCTGGGAGTTAAGGTCAAGTCAGTTTTTTTAGTCAGACCGTATGCTCAATACGCATCTGATTTTTATTTTTTTAATAATTTTAGTTATTTCATTTTTTGATAAATTTTTGTAGCCGCTATCAGAAGCTGTTTTTCTTGGTGCTATGAACAATTATGATGTAATGTATGAATGGGCTCACGACAAGTGTGTGTCCTTGGTTCGAGAAATTACATTCCAAAACGGTGCACTATGGTTCATCAATGGTTAATTACCGTTTAGCGAAGAAACATGTTTTCTTGGCCGCGATATTCCAAACCGACCGAGAATTTATATAAGCTGGGATTAATAATGTAACATGTATAGTTGTATTTACAGTAAATTACTTTACCAAACATGTGTACTATACTGTAGTATAGTCTAACTGGACGTTTTATAATTAACCATATAACCACCTCGCCAGCTATCTTAACTCAAACAGGATTAACCGTTAACATAATTGAATTATGTTAAGTACATGATAGATTTAATTGTTTAGGTGAATTGGGTGTTATCCAAAATTAGATGTATACATAATCACGATATATTTCAGTTCATTAAGTTTTAAGATAGCCCAACTTTGTTAAGATAACTGGCTAGGGTGTTAAGATAACTGACTAGGGTGTAGATTTTGCCATAGTCTATGGCCCATAGATATTTTAATCCATAACCAGCGTTTGTCACATGCGATATAATAAGACAGCAATTGATCGAGTTCTTCAACCATACAATAAAAAGATTTCAATTCTCAGGTAAGAAATTCAAAGATTTCATTAGGGTACTTTCTATCGACACCGCCTAAATTGGTATCATGAAGTTTTTGTCGAACATATAAGAGGTCGAAAGTGTAAACGGAAAAAGTCCGAATTCGACGCAACTTTTCACCAAATATTCTCATGTACAGTCCTTACTCCCATTACGGCCATTTTCGGTTCTCGGAAAGAGTGGCCGTAATGGGATTAACGGCCCTAATGGGAGTAAGGACTGTATACGTTAATATTTGGCTGGTCGGAAGTGGAAACGGAATAACTCAGAATTCGACGCAAATTTGCGTCTAATTCTCTTTTATACATTTTGACCTTTCAGCGTATTTTACTTCCGACCAAAAAATACATGATGCCAATTTAGTCGGTGCCTTTTTACCTGTTTTCCACATCAACTCAAAAAAAACACATCTCTTTGTATCATTATCAGTCAAGGCTTCTATTTTAGATAAATACAGTTATCTGATAAATACGGTAATGTCGCAAAAATCACGAGAATATTGAAAATAAAACGGAGTAAGACCTGAATATGCAGAGACCCATGGATGTACAGGGGGGGTGGTTATAAGGTCAGCCATTTGTGTCGTTATAATGTCAAGTCAGTTTTTGTTTTGCACTAAGGTCAAGTCAGTTTTTTCAGGCACTAAGGTCAAGTCAGTTTTTTTTCATTAGCATGCTTTTTAGGAAAAATCTTTAAAATCATGTCTTTTTAATTTTTTTTTTGGAAGACCATAATTTTTCGGGAAAATCAAATCTTAAAAAAAATTTCCGTTTTTTACCAGCACTAAGGTCTTATTATGGCAAAATATTTCAGGTCGCTTATAAGGTCAAATCAGTTTTTTTAATTGCACTAAGGTCAAGTCAGTTTTTTAGACCTTGACCTTATAACCAACCCCTCCTGTACCGAAAATGACGGAATATGAAAATGTAACGAATTAGACTACGTATACTATTTTAACGCTACTAATACGTATGAAGAAATTGTTAAATTTAAATGGTTAACTCCTCGGAAACACAGTATTTCCTCAAATGGGCCTATTCAGACAGTAGACGAGTTCATAATTTAGTGATGCGGTGTTTGGGCTTCGGGTTTTCCGGAAAAAAAATGGTGAAAGGGATTGGAGTAATTTACCTTGGATTGGACAACTGATTTTGTGGGTCTAAAATTTCTGAATAATATTAATCATCTTGAAAACAATTAACCACCAACCCTTTGGGCTCAACGACATCAAACAGTAAAACTGTCGCATTATTTTTAAAGCAACCCCACATTTGATAAAAACCGACAAAAAAGCAATTCGTCATGTTTGGTCAGACAAACCATTATTTAGTTGGTCTCACAGAAATTGAAAAAAATATGGACTCACAAAAGTTGACCAATATAGGGAAAATCTCACAAATTCAGGAAGCAAAATACAACCATTATTAAAACGTGATTTTATTTTATTTCCTGAAGATTAATTTAATAACGCAGGGTGCGCAGTTAACGGACTATTTTCAATTAACAGGCAGGTTTTGGCTCAAAATTTTCCAGCGATAACACAACATTGCTTATGCAAGTACCAGTTAACGAGCCTATAGGCTGCCTATTTGTAGCTGCCTATTTGTAGTTAACGGACGAAGTTTCATGATTTTTTTTTTTGCTACCCCTTAACTGCGCACTCTGTGTATTTTATACGCAGTTTTTTTTTTGAAACCATTACGGTATTGTAAAATGAATTTTTACCATGGCGATTTGTGAATTGTAACTGTGAAATATGCAAAAAGGTAGAAAAAAAAATTTTAATCGATAAAATCGAAAATCACAAGATAATTCCGGGGCAAAATATTTTAAATTTTAGAAGTTTTGAACGTGTAAAAGTTTTGACAATTATTACGTGTTGACGACGCCTGTGGTATACCATTTGGTATGTGATCAGTTTCTGATCAAAACTCTGATTTTTGACCGAATTTCTCAGGAATTTTACCTAACTATGGGAGTACGAATCGGAATCGCCGGTTCAGTTTTGACCACCACACGTATTTTAGTACTTCCCAGGCCCGTTTGTTTCCAGTTAACAACCAGTTCATTGTCAACCTCGGTTTGTTCATTCTCTTCAGAGTAGGAAATATCTCGAGAGTCCATCAAATCGATTGGCTCTACTGAAAAACTTTCGGGCCCGGATTTCTCGGACGACTTTCTATCGACTTTTTTTTAAGTTGGCTTTTCAAAGAAAATCCTTTTGGAATAAAATGCTTTTGCGGAAAATTCACGAGTCTTTCGAAAATAATATAAATATTATTAATTCGCCCTTAATGATTTTTTTTCTGAAACACGTCTTTCCGGGAACAATTTTTTTTGAAAAAATGTCATTCAAAGAGAATTTTTTCGAGGAAAGGGGTTAGGGGAAAATTTTCTCGCGGAATTTCCCGGAAAAAGCCTTTCCCCGAAAAAAGTTTTTCACTACCACCTTATTGTTTCGATTTCCTGGTATCCGAAAATTTTTAATCATACTATTATAGGCTACCAGAATTCCGGTCAAATACTGGAAAATGGTCAACCGGTACAAGGCGTTACATTTACGTTATCTGGCAACTCGTTATCTACCACTACCACCCGATCGGGCATTATCAACCGGTAGACTACAATGGTCATTATCAAATGTCGATTCCACAAATGTCAAACCCCGAATGGTCGGTGGGCCAGAGCCGCCTACCTACGTCATGCCGTAATACAGCAATATATACCCCAACAGCAAATGATGCACCAATGGTGCCAAACAAATGAAAGTCACAACAGGTGAGATTCATGAACTGATCAGTCCGGACAAAATGAAACATTAGAGCGCACCCGGTTTGTTTGAAATACTTGAAAACTTAACAAACTTGTTTTCACAAGTGCTATGTGTAGTGTTCCTAAAAATGAGACTATATGATATAACTTATATATAAGATATAAATTACATCTTATACTAACATTCAAATCTCTCAGCATGACATGTATCAATCTCAGTTTCGACAGTAGCTTGACCGCGGTTCAAAGAAGGGAACTACAGGGGGTCACTTAAATAACGGACGATTTAGCGAAATACTATTAGTTATTGCCCAATTAAGAACGCTTTTTTCTAAAAACCCCAAACGGTGCTAATGGGATTGAAGATTGAATGACATTTTATTTATTTTATTTGTATAGTACATAGGGTGATCCCATAATTAACACTTTTTAACGTTAGTTATTTAAACAAAACACACCGGGTGCTCTAAATGAATATTTTTTTTAACGTGAATGTCTTTTCTGCCATTGTATGTTATACAATACAGTAGACGCTCTTTATGGACACTTTTTGAGATTTTATCTTAAACATTACAGTGGACACTCCAAATGGACACTTTTTGAGATTCTATCTTAAACATTACAGTAGACGCTCTTAGTGGACACTTATTGATATTCTACCTTTAACATTACAGTGGACGCTCTAAATGGACACTGTTTCATTTATAGTATATACAGTATAGGCTGTAAGTGGAAACTTTCTATCGGAGTGTTACTATTTGTTACTACACCAGTGAGTCCAGTATCTGACCATTTATTTTTTAGTTACGGCGAATGGCGGTCCAACTTTTAACGTGCATACACATATTGTCTGAACACTGTGTTAATTTTCAAATATTGTCCGATCACGCTTTGATTTTCATTTTTTTTAGTATGATAAATATTGAAAAAATAACTCGCACTTTCGAACTAATTAACTGCAACCGAAATGTTTCGCTATGTAAGTAATATGTTGATGGGTAGTGCCGTGGGGTTAAAGAATGACACTTTGATACTGCTATAAACTTATACAAGATGCGGTAAAAAAGAAGATTTCTTACTTCAAACGCACTACGCGTAAACAAATAATTTTTTTTTAATCGAACACCAGAGGGGGCTAAAGAATGACGTTTATGGACTGCTATAAACTCATACGAGATGTGGTCCATAAAATTATTTCTTGCTTTTGAGGTTGTTTTGGTTAAATTTCAAAATTTTTTTTTTTTGGAATGTCAATATACTGTTTAGGGGAAGTACTAAAAAAAATGAAAAACACCGCGATGAAAAAAAAAATGCGAGTCAAGTGGCCGGACAGTACAGAGATTCAGCAGTTTCGGATCGTTTGTGGAGCACTGTAAAGTTGCCGTGAGAGGGCATTTGATCGCGCCTGTAACCGAACGCACTGCAATTGAATCCAAGTTACAAAGAATGTCGACCAAAAGTGAGACTGCGGCCCACGAAGAAATATTCTCATGCGAACAACTTCAAATAATTTTGAACGCCCTGGAAGTTCGGGTTATACTAATAGATGCCCTTAACATCAAAGTATACACCACGTTTGATGACGCACCAGAAGGCGAATATGCCTGGATATTAGTTATCGATGCCAACACGGTTTATTCGATGGCATTCCCGAGAGATCGGACGCGTCCGAGTTCATATTTTTTGAAGAGCAATTTTGTGTTGAAGGAATTGACCGAGCAACTGATTCAATGCGATTATGTAACTAAAATGGAAGTCGACTCAGAAGAAGAAGAGCTCCTCAAGCAAACCGAAAATGTGAAACCCAATTCCCCAACACCCTCGGAAGAAGAAAGCCTTTTACTAATTGATTCAGGTAAAGACATATTGCCTAATGTGGAACACGATTTTTTTTTCGTCATTTTTTTTTGAATAAAATAATGTGGCTGCTGGTTTAAATTTTTTTTTGTAGACCAGTCAATCATTGTACAGCCGTATCACGAGATTGAAATTCCAATACAACCTGATATCTCTCAAATAATACAAGAGCCTCAAACACCGGACTTACCTCATCTTTCGCCCATTCACACGTCAACGTCAGATAGTGAAGAGGGTTCTGTCGATGAATCCGAACATCAATACTATCACGGGGTGCATCGAAAATTTTCAATTTGTAAACTCACAAACACTGCCTTTTACAAAAACCCGTCAGCCCATAAATAGCTATCAATTTTTTTGTACGTTTTTAAGTACGGTTTTTTTTAGAATGCAGACTGATAGTCTCCAGAAAAGTAAAAGGGGAGTTACAATTGAAGCGGCGCTTAGCCAGCGCGGGCAAATAAATTGTGGCCAACAAATACGTATGGTTCGCGCTGAATTGATTAAACCGAGACCATGTACAAATGAAAAAACAAAAGTGGTAGAAGGAGTCTTGGTCGAAACAAGTTGCACAGGTCATTTTTTTTCAATGATACAGTCCCTACTCCCAATACGGACGTTTTTGATTCTCAAAAATAGCGTCCGTATTGGGAGTAGGGACTGTACCACTCAGCTGTTATAAAGTACCGACTTATTAGTGGACAAAAAAAAATTTAAAAGATCGTTGAGGAGTGATTCGCTAAATTTTCTAGTTTTTTTTTTTCTGCGATGGGTCGATACGTGAATCATTTAGTAGCATATACGGGAACAATTCTAAATATTTTTTAGGGTTGTTAACTTCAATATTGTTCGATGTAAACTTTCCTCAGAAACTGGACGCATATTTTTCATCTGATTATTCTCTGGTTGAGTGTACGGCACTTAATTCAACAAATGAGGCGTGGGAAGAGTTTGATAGCGCAAAAAAAATTAAAATTTGGGAACCACAGATTAAACAGCGGGTACCGAAAGGGTATGTTTTCGAGGAGACCCCAAAAAATTCGGTTGAAGACAAATATTTCGATCAAAATATAATAGATAATTTGATTCAAATTGGGCCAAAAAATTTCCTACAAAGAATCAAAACGGTTTTTGAGCATCGTAATGCGAATACAACCGCGGGTCGAAAACTTAGCCTACTTAACACGCTAGAGTTTAAATTGATCAATGATTTTGATCAAATTATAGACTCAGAAGCAACATTTGAGGAACAGGTGTACCATCCGGCCCTAGAATTTTCTGAAATGAAAAAATGCCGAAAGGAGAAGGGGTTAGTTATTCCAGGACGAAATGCCTATAAAAACGCAATGAACAAGGTGGTTCATCGGGACTCTGTGAAAAATAGTAAGTAAGCAATATTTTTTGTTTTACTACCAAAATGGGTTTAGCTGACTGTAGACATGTAGCTGTCTGAAAAATTTAGTTGAAAATTTCGTTATTATATTTATTCGGATAAAAGCTCGTCCCATTTTCTGTTTTTTTTTTGGGAGAGGAGGGCAGGGAAATTAAAAATTCATGTTAAGGTCAATGGAAAGAAAAGGTAGCCAAAGTCGAGAGTTTAGTGGCGGAATATGACCAAATCCTTTCGGCCGATAAAAACAATTGCCCGAATTATGATAATATGATGTCTCTTGCACGAAACTACGACCACAACGCATATGAATCGCTTCTCACACAAATAGATCTTTGCGTTGATCTCCAGTCGGAGACAGAAATTGACTTCAATTTAGCACGAGTGCAAGCCAATAAAATCTTTTCAATGCTATTGGGATTTTGTCAAACCGAGATGGCGCTTTTCTATAGTATGCACCACAAAACGAAAAATCCAACATTGAGACTTTATACCGAGTCGGTGATTTCGGAAACATATATGACAAAAAACCCAGAGGAAACGAAAAAAGAACGTTCAATGGCAAAACATTACAAATCACGAAAAACAATGAGTAAATCATTTGAATAACTGTTCTTTTTTTTTGCAAGTAAAACAAATACAAATGGTTAAGTGACAACATTTATTTGTTTGGGTTTAGAACTGCAAGTTGAGTAGTAAATCAATTTTCCCATTGATAAGCAAGTTTTTTCACGGTTATTTGCAGAGCGACAACTTTGTGCATTTCAATTCCGGAATTCGTAAATACACGTCTGTTTAGATCATGACTTTTAATGAGACGTTCACTAAATAGTTCGATTAAATAAATTTTCAAAAAGTATATCATATAAAAAAGTAATATGCCACATATGATATAACATACAGTATAAATATAAAGTTTGTCAAACATAGATTTTAATTATATCACATGCAGCAATTTTTTTCCTAAGGGTTAAGCACCAATGATTTACCTCAATAAACTATTGGTCATTTCTTTTTTTAACTCTTGTACGTCGTCTTCATCAACGATGAATTGTTGTTTATTTATTGCGCCCTATTTAGAGTGTTTAAACATTTAACGTATAAAACTTGAAACTTAAACAAACAAGTTGATGTTTAAAAACTCAACCCATGAATTCGGATAGATTAATCGGATGTCTTTTACTGTTTTACCATCCATTTTTTTTGTTGAAGAACTCAAGAACCATGCATCTAATTTCATTATTTTTTTCATTTAAATTATTTCATGTGTGTTACTCACCAACAAGTATTTTGTAATTGGGAGTTAACGCGTCAACAATCTCGGAAATGAGATCTTCAATATCTCGGCCATTCCCGTAATACACGGTTATATAAGCCGAATGAGCTGCAGGAATGTCCGGATATTTCTCATTTGGCTCGTTTGGGAAAAACCTAATCCGGGTATCTGAATATTAATCCGAATAAAATTTAACGGCTCTAATTAATTAAAAAGTAACCTAAATAGATGTGTGCTTGGTTCTTTAGAAGACCCAAGTCTGTTATTGCTTTGAGTTCGTAAGGTTCGAAATCTTCTTCGAGGGGAGCTTTCTCGGTAGGAAAAAGTTTCATCAAATTTCGAATTTCAAAAGGAAAAAAATTCATTCTGAAGGTTTTGTTATTGAATTAAAATTTTATAAATATTCATTATTAACAATATAAGGCTCGACAGTTACAAGATCATCAGCTTTTTATCGGTTGAATATTTTTTTTTATATTTGATGTTTGATTTTTTTTTTTGCAAAAAAAGGCGGTCGCCGGTCGATCCCTAGTCCAGAGCGTAAGAGGGGCCTAACACAGCCTCCACTCAATTGGACTAGGGTAGTGACTGTAGGCGATTTAGCTACAAAAATAGGTGAAAATCTGTCGTCATCACACATTGTGTTTACGTGGTGACAACATTTTTCACTTTCCAACAACTTATGCAAATAACATCAACCACTTGTAATAATTAAACTTTGTAACATATTGAACCGAGCCTACTCTCATTTTCATGTAAATTGGATTAATTGTTTTTCGTTTTGTTGTTTTAGTTGTTGCACTTCCGATCCGGTTGTCCACAACAATTCTATTGTACGCCGCAATTTTAATCTTGTTATGAAATAAAGCATCCTCATAATCTTGACCTTGGATTTCAATTGCTTTCGGAGTTCCTTTGTGAGATCGCTTGACTTTTTCATCATGACTCAGATAGTAACATTTACTACTCAAACCATAATAAACACCGTTTGTGCTATCGAATTCTGATTTGAGGTAGCCGGGTGTTTTTTGGCCAGCAGGACTATCGTCGGAAAACCATATTTTTTTTTCTTCCTCCCAGAGGTGGCGCTTTTCTTCTAAGACAAGATCGTCAAGTGAATTTTCTGTTAACGCCAATAAAAGACTGTCAGTGTCTGTAGACAAGTTTAGAACTCATAATAAATTGTAATTCAGCTCAACCAATACAATTGAAATTAATGAGATTTACTGTATTACTATTTTAACTTTTTTCCTAATTTAATCCAGGCGGTGTCTCAATTCTTTAACGTGCATTAGTAAGTTAACAAGCATTGGGACACCGCCTGGATTAAATTGTAAAAAAGGCAATACAGTGAATGATACGTAAAAAACTATTGTTCTTAAACTTTCACTAAATAGCACAGTCTGAATGTGTCGGGCTTGAGAAAATGAAACAATGTGTCCACGAACTTGAAGAACCAGAGTTTAGATAACTGATACACGAATAAACTTATATGGACTATATTATGATCACCATGTATATATAATTTTTTTTACATTTTTCGTTAAAAAACGGAAAAGTTTTTTTGAAAGAAAAAATAAAATTAAAAAGGTGTATTCATTTAAAACACAATAAAAACAATTAAATTCTTATGTGACCGATTCCTGGAACTTTGTCAATGTCTGATCTTTTTTTCTTGACAACTTCATGTATATTGGTCTCGAATTCTGTAACAAGTTCCATTTGTCTTTCTAGCAAAGGTGTTCTAATGTGTCGGCGTAAATTTTCTTTTTTAGCGAAAACGGTTTTCCGGTGGTGTGCTAAATTTAAGCCAAATCGCCCGACACATGAATTTAACGTAAACTTTGCACGTTGACCTAATGGTGCATTTGTACCAACAGCATCAATTCTTACTTTCACCATTTCATCAACGAAGTGTTTAAATGGTTGACCCGGGACGTATTCTATGGCCCAGTGAATAGCAGTGACTTTCATGCCAATTTGTTGGACATAAAATTCAAGAAGGGGTGTCGCGACAATGAAATTGGTTGCATTCCACGTAAGAGTCATAGACTCTTCAGGGAATTCACGTTTAGCATCTTTTGCTTGAGATTTCATTGTATCAGACAACATATCTTCCGTTACAGTGATTTTTCGAAAAATGAACGGGAAATTGATACGTTTGTACTTTTCTATTACATCTTTTGGAGTCATCAAGTTCACTTTCAGAATGCCGAAAAAAGCTTTAGATTTTATAGCGTCTAAAAGCATTGACTCGGTGATATTTGGTTTCCCCAGAAAACGGCTAAGTTTCGAAGTGAAGGTCAAACCCTTTTTTAGTGTTAACCATTCGCAACTGCGAATTGTGTGAAATTCGTCCAACTCGGTTTCCAATTTTGCAATACGCTGATAATCTTTCAATATTTCATCTTTTGTCTGAACCGTCTGCGTACAATTGAAAGGACAAACGTGCCATCTGCACCCTAATAAAATTTTTTTGTTAACTTAATAGCACAAAAATAATTGTTTAAAGTCCCAGGGATTCGAATTAAGTACTTGTGCGTAAAAAATTTTTCGTAAAGTGAATGAAAAAATATTTACCCATGAATTCGAAGCCAATTGTATACGGTGTGTCATTCTCCTGCGGTATTTCAACATATCCGTCCAAATGATAACCGGCTACAACTTTTTCCCCGTAATTGAGTGCATGTTGGATAGTAGCATCATATGGGCACCGGCTGTTTAAGTATTCTAACCATTCAATGCACATCATCGATGATTTTTTTCCACTGTCATGTAAAGACCTCATTTTGAATTTATTCCCACATTTTTCATAATAAATGCCAGGCCCAGTTGGTAGAATTTGTTGAAAAGTGAACGGGTACTAGAAAAAAAAATTTTACTGCAAAGTCTTTAAATTTTTTGTCATACAAGTGAATTAAAGTCCAAGAAGGTCAATTTTTTGTACGGTTCCCCATTAGGTGCATCATAAACACTTTTGGCATGCTTTCGCTCCAGCGGATTTAATTCGATCATTCTGTGAAGCACGAGTGTCATGCCGCCGAACAGCTGACTTCAATTAAAATATATTTTTATTATTAGAAAAAAAGGAATCTCTAGAATCGTAACACAAAACTGATGAAAAATTAGTGTCATATGGCACTATAGGGACGCAGGAGTTAAGTCGTATTATAAAAGTCTTTACCTTCTTATTTCTTTATTTAGGAATGCGTGTTTATTTGAAAACGAATAAATTGGACATGCTTCTGTATTGTAGTATTTGAAAGCAATTTTTTCTGCAATGCCAGGCAACTGAAGTAAACGTTTAAAACCTATTACCCAAGACTACAAAAAAAAACTCACACTCATAGACTCGTGGACGTTTATGCCCCATTGTGATAAAAACCCGTCAGCGTAACTTTGAATACTTTCGCAAAGAACTCTATTGTATTTGGTTAATTATTTTTTCACAAAATTTTGTTGAAAAATAATATCAAGAATTAGATATTATTAATTTTTCTAACACAAGTGACGCCAAAAACCGCCAGTCTGAGTTATTGATCAGCGCCGCGCGAATCATGTTCAGTGGGTGATTAGAAAATATTAGCGTATCGATCATAAGCTATTCAACCCGGCTATTTTTTTACGTCTTTCATGTCTCAATTCGCGTATTACTTTTGGAAAATAAAGTAACCAATTTCCTACAATCTGTTAGATTATACGTTTTAAGATAATCCAACATATTGAAACAGGAACGTTCAAATTCTTCTTTAGATATTTCATACTGCAATGGTGAAGTATGAAGCTGATCTTGAAGAAAACTTTCACTTTCTTCATGGATCGGAATTATATTATTTCCCTCAAATTTAAAGGCTTCTGAGAATTCTACGGGACAGATTCCGTAGTACTCGGCAATTTCTGAGATAGAAGTGAATTTTTCAGAAGCCACGAGGGCACGAAATTCTTTTGAATGTTTGTCATTAGAGTTTTTGAGCAAAGAACTGCGAAAATCGGCATATGCTGGGAATGTTGTTGACTCAAGTACAGCATTTATTGATTTCCATTTCTCGTACGGAAAGATACTCTTTGATACTGAAGTAATCTCACAGCTTTGTGCAAAAGAGTCTGAAAATCAAATAATAAGACCAAATTAGAAATTGAAATTATTATTACCTAAACTCATAGGACATGAGTAATTTAAAAAATCGCGTAGTACAATGTAACCGTATCGTATTTCCATGTAACCGGTACCCCGTTTGATGCACGACATTTTTTTAAAGAGCATTTCATCCTGCGCGAAAAGAGCGACTAAGGGGGACAGCAGAACATTTAAGTCATATCGCTCTGAAAAAAAATGGTTTTGTTTGTATTTTTTTAAAAGTTCCCGTATTACCTCCATTCCACGAGTAAGTTCGCAATGTCACTAGGTCCCGCAAGATTTGAACCTTTTTACGTAAAATGTTTTTACGGGCCGCCGAATACGATTTAAACTCGTTCGATTTAATGATTTTTAATAGACCTTTTAGCCCTTCTGGAATACATGCGGGCAATTTTTTAACCATTTCTAGTCTCAACTGCACCAAAGCATTGTAAAACTCCCAGACTAAAAATTTAACGCTTTCAGCCGACATATCCCTTCGATAGAAAAAATGCTCTCGTTCACTCCCGAAGTTACATGCAATCGCTATGGTTGCCAATTTATGTACAGACATAATTCCAAGATTATTTTTGTTTGGGACCATTAACGATTCGATATCATATACTGCAAAAAATGTATTAGTAAAGGACACGGACGGAAGAATTCCGTCATCAACCAATAATTGTTTGATGTTATCAGAAGGCTCTTTATATTGTATTTGCTTAAAAGTAATTTTCGTTTCGTCCCGGCAGTACAATTCATGTGCTGTTAGCTTTTGAATATCATTGGTACCGAAAAAACAAAATTTGTGAGAACAGCTGTAAAAATTTATACAAGCCACATCTGGAATATAAGTAAGGATCGTACTAAGGGTCAAAACTTCATCTTCAGATGTGTCGGATAATTCAAAAACAATTTTTGTTTTCCAATAGGAGTCGAAAATTTTTTTAGTTATTTTTTGTCTCCCTTTTTTAAAAGTGGACCACATTTGTATCCCAACGTGAAATAAACGGTAAAATTTGTTAATATCCGCTAATTCAAACTCATTTGATCCCCACAAAATTTCGTATTCTTGCACTTTTCGAGTAAACGTTGAGCCCACTAGTTTGGGATGCAATTCAGTAACTAGGGCCTGAAACAAAGTCATTTTTCTACGCGGACGGTTATTTGCTGAGGGTTCAAAATTGTTTTTCTTGGCAAAGTCTTCAATATTCATTACAACTGCGAGCGAGTTCAAATCTGGGTCAGCAAATTGATAAAAAGTTTTACTCAAAAGATCTAATCGTGTGGCGGAGTGTTTGTGACTACTATCACTATAACTTTCCCACGATAGCTCAAGGGGGCTTCGTTGATTTTTCTTCGTCCATATGAATATTTGTAGATTACACTTTTCCTCTACTGCCTCAATTGTTTTAAGAGAGACATTTCCAAAATTGTCCAAATACGGTTGAATATTCAAATTGTTTTTTAATCTCTGTATAAATCGCGGACAGTTTTTATTTTGGCCGAGAGATTCTCTAATTTGACCTTCCTCTATATATTTTTTATAAAAAGCTATACATTTGTAGAGATCATTTATTGGGTCGCCTTTGAATCGAATCAGCATGGCGGAAGAACAAACCAATTCAAACGAATTTCAACGCATAAAGTAGATATATTTTTTGAAAGAAGTTTTTTATCGTATTTATTTCATAGCTCTCTTGTAAGCTTCTTGCGGCAAGAAAATTTGAGTAATAGATCAATGATACGCACTTTGAATCACGTAAGTCAATATAATTAATTTGAAATGTGTACTGCGTGTCACACGCGATTTAGAAAATCAACGAATTGAATGAAGAGCTGTCCGCGGTACGTGACGAATTACGAAACAAAGACGCCAAAATTGGCTTACAAAACGCAAAGCTTTTCAAATTACGAAAACAGGCAAAACGTAAATAACATAATTATTTAGAATTCAGTATTATACGGTTTATTAAGGAACTCAGAATAACGATGAATAATCTAAGCAGAACAAAATTTTTTCTGTTAAACCAATATGCATGAAAATGTAATACATTTTATTCTACATTGACATCAAAATTTCTATCAATAACGAGTTTCCGTTCGTAAATGGGCACCCAAATGAGTGCTTGTTTGTCGTTTTGTATCGTCGAAAATTTCAATTTTAATTGTAGTATTCCTTCTTTGATTTTCATCTTGTCAAGATTTGCGACGATAAGAAAAGTCCTTTTGAAATCACGATATGTTATAACGCCACTTGACCAAGGGTTTAAATATCTTAAAAATTAAATTGAAATTTTTAAATTAATTTAATCGACTTTTATTGTACCTGTTTGTTTGCTTCAGGTAATTTTGATAAAATTCAATTTCACTTGACCCTGAAGTACTCAGCGGGTGACCGGGGATTGATTCGTGGTCTTAAAAAAAAGTGTATTTATTTTGATATTTTTAACTATCCGTCAAACCTAATACCAAATTAAACGATTCGAGTTGTCCCCGGACAAATTTTGTGAGAGATAGTGCGTCACTGCCACTCAAGCGTTCTAATGAAGAAAAACCAAAAATTATATATAAAGGCATTTTGCCCTGTAACAAGTTAATATCAAAATTCGACAGGCCTCCATCCAAAATAGTTCTTCGGGTCACATAATCCAAGTAAGAAATTTCAATATTTGAGGACTTAATTCGAGACATAGTCTGCTCTAATTGGCTAGAATATGCATAATACGCTGATAAAACAGGATTTTTTATAGGGATTGTCGATTCATTATAAACGGACGGAAACTCTTCTGTCTTATTGGACGTTTTATGTTTGCAGGTTAAATTATCACTTAATTTCATTAATGCGAATGAAGCAGGAGCTCTATGGAGTATAATTGCTACAGTTGTTTGAGCAGGAAGACAGTCTGTTGTCATACTAAGTCCGTGATTAAGCTGAACACAAAAATTGTAGCGGCGCCATGGCACAAGGTAAACATCGCTGCTCACTGTCAGCTCTTTATAAAATAATTCACTCATATCATGTCTCCTCAAGTTAGCTTTAATAGTTTTCATTTCATTACTGTCCAAATTTAACGAGTCAAACCACCCGTTAGTATCCATAGTACTTCCTATGAATGAATCATCAAAAGTAACTTTTCCCAGCATAAAACTTGAAATAGCGTAGTCAAGTTTCGTTGATTTTCGAGTAATTCCTTCATGCTCAATAACAATTTCGGCATTTTCAAACAATTTAGACACACAATCGTTGTCCAACCAGTAATTGTCTGGTAATTCAATCTGTAGAGAAAGCTCTGTGTCGCATAGCTTTAGAAATCGTTTATCTTTCCCCAAATTAAATTCAAGCGTGTATAACATTCGGGATTAAAAACCAAATAATTTTAAAGACAAAAAAAAAGAAATTTTTAAATAAAATACAAATAAATTTTTTGATCCCCAATTTTATTGTTAAATAACGCTGTGACCTTGATAATTTTTGCGCCTTCAATTCCCTTTTCATCGTTTGAAAAATTATTAGAAAATTCCAACATGTTAATTTTTTCAATTTATTTTTCTTTATTCTGAATTATTCATATTGTTTGAGCAGAGTGGATAAGATGAGTGATGATGCGTCAAGTGACAATTGTTTACATTTTTGGTGAATCATTTCGCGTAATTCGACAGGGCCCAAGAACTTGACCACGCCATCTGACAAAACTTTATGTTCATCTTTTCGTAATGCGAGCAGTTCGATACCAATTGAATCGCGAAAAACTTTCCCACCATCTAAAACTTGTTTCCATTCTGCCCACGGTTTAGCCTCTAATTTTACCCATGAGTACATAAACATATACTCAAGTAACAAATTTTTGCTCTCGGCAGTGTTGAGAAGATCAAGCAATTTTAAATGATAGAAGTTGCCGCTCAGTTTTTTCACCAGAAACCAGTCTTTTTTCCAAGCTAAAATAAATAAATTAGAGTTATATTTTAACAAATTTTTAGTTTTTTTAACATGATGCTGGGAATTTTCAAGTCGTGTAGCGCGGGGCCACCTTGTGGGCAAATTTTTTTTTTAAAGTTAAATCGATAATAAATTTGAAAATAACGTACCGTGAATTACTAAATCAAAGCCACCAAGTGTACGAAATCTGGCCCATAAGGGTGAGCAAACGTCCACTGGCGTGTATCTATACTTTTCAATCAGACGGTTTTTCTCATCTCTCACAGGTTCTTCCCATTCCGAAAAATAACTAAGTTCGACTGATTCTTCCGACTGCAATGAACCACAAAGTTTAAGTGTCTTTTTCATGGCCTTCGATTGCCAGAATTGTATTATATATATCCGTTATTATGTGAGAGTTTGATTTTGTATCGTTTGAAAAAACCTCACAAAATTCACACAAAGTGCGCCCCGTGACGGTTTTGTAGTATAAAAACGCCAGAGCGTACATACCGCATTGTGTCGAGTTGTCGCTTTGGAGTTTGGGTGTTATTGTGAATGATTTATTGTAAACGTGAGATCTCAAAAATCTCCGTAACGCCGTATGAAGCCCATCGGTCCCTAAATGCCCCGAACTGTCCATAATTTCTACTGTTGAATTGGAAATGAATACCGACAGCCAATGTTCATATGCTAGTATAATCAGTGAGACATGTTCACTTAAAATTTTGACACGTTTTAGCTGACTAAGCCTAAACACCCCACCGAAGTGACAAAGATTTTTAGCGACGGCTTCGATTTTTTCGGCGTCCATTTTTACGTTTTCGTCTTTTACGTCTTTTGCCGCCTTTACCACGCAGAGGCTTCGGAATGTACCTCGTTTTACTTAAAACTTTATATTTAAACTTAAGAAAATGTTTTTGTGTTAACCTTACCATAAACCCATACGAGCCATATTATTCTAATGCTAAAACAATCCGGAAAAATTCAACTTCGGCAATGTCAATACCCTCAAGTTTAAACGTCAAAAATCGAGGGCACGAGCAGTCAACTTTCCAATACTCTAAAATTGGTGGATTGAATACTAAGTAATGATTGTTTATATTATGCGTCATCATGACTCCGTCCGCATTATACATATCTTCTTCTATTATATTCGATTTGAGCGTCACTGGTGAGTCATCATTTGTTGAGCATTTTATCAGTAAACTTGACAATGCCACGCGTCCATTTGTATTAAATTCAAGGTTTGGAACTTCCCAAGCTAATCCATTTTGTGATATCACTGTACAATTTTTCATATAAGAATTAAGTTGCAAGAATTTCATTACGAATAACCCAGTTTAATTCTTTTTCGTAGTAAAATTTTGACTGCTCTTCACCTTCTAAACTCTCAACGTTATAATAACAAACCGATCCGTCGTTGTTCACGTCCGATATTTTATATAATTCCTTCGACCACGACGGTTTGTAGCCTTTATCAAAAACTGTTTTTTTCAATGGCAAGCGCACGACGTCTCCAATTTTGAATTTACAATCGATAGGTGGTGTTCGAGATCCATAAAGTTTTTGAAATATGGCTCGTCGGTTATCAAATGTTACGTCATTTGGAGCGATCCCAATGCTACGGTTAACCGTGTTATTAATTGCCTCAGATATTTTAGGTAAAACATCAATCCACTTAACAGAATTTGTTTCACTGAAGTATCGCTCTAAGCGCGTTTTTAATGTTCTAATAAAGCGCTCCACCATTGACGCTTTTTTTGGTTCTTTGAGCGTAAACATAACGAGTCCATATTTTTCAACTAAAATTCGGTATATGGCAGGGTGTTTGCTGTGGAACTCGTTTCCTTGATCTGACGCAAACTGAGTCGGTTTATACGGCATTGAACCAATTATCTCGTCTAAATTTTTTGCGGCTTCTTCGGCAGTAGTTGTTTTCATTGGTCGTACCCAATTCTTTCTAGAAAAACAATCGACGACCGCAAGAATATATTTATACCCTTTATTTTGATATCCATAATTTCGGTAAAAAATTGTATCGGCCTGTATTAATGTATACGGGCCGCCTACAAAAACTTTTCTTCGTTTGAATTTATAATATCGTTGTTTATGGCGACTCAGAGATTCTTTTTGCAATAAAAATTTTCTAACACTACCGCTATATGCACTCGGAAAATTGGGATCCGTGTAAATTTTATTTAAAATTTGTTCCTGCGTCAGTGGCGGCTCCGAGTTGTCCTGCCGATCCCTGTTGGTCACCGGTTGATTCACTACCGGTATCACTTCCGGTTGAACTATCGGTATATTCGCTTGATCCCTCGGATTCAGTTCCTGAGGACTCTCCCTGTCGGAATCTGACCGGTTCGATGGGTTTTGTTTCTTTTTTGGTTTTTTTTCTTCTTTTTTTCTCTTGTTTTTTTTGCTTTCCGGATAGTAAAAGTCGCTTAATTGAGCTAACTTTCGTATCCGTTTCGGACGGTCCGTCATTTTCACCGTCCTTTGACTTTATTTTACCGGTAAATTTACGGTGATCACGCTTCACTTTTCCTTTTTCACAAAGTTCCTTAATCAAACCGTATTCAACTAACGCAAAAAGGCCCATAATAATTTTCAGTATGTTCAAGTTACGTCGATGTCGATTGTTAGACTATGAATGAATGAGTCACCAAAATAAGCGCTATATATACCACGCTTCATTTCATTATTCATAATAATATAAAATGGAAATCGCAGCACACTTATCAAATTTTTCTTTCTACCACTCTTCAAACGCAGTTTATTGTTCCGTGGAAGTTTTGAAGAGTCGAATTATTGACGAAAAAAATATATTTATAAACCATTTTAAGACTATTGTCGCCGGAGGCAAAATAAATTTGAAATATACCGGTACCCAGTGCTTGGAATTTATAACACTTCTTCAGCAAAGAGTTTTGGTTTTTGAGATAACATCAGTCGAACAACCGAGAGATCCTAAGCAAACCCAAAAATTTGTATTCGAAAAAGTGTCAGAATGCGACATATCACCGGTAAATTAGACAAAACTTAAAATTGTATATTGAATAATTTTAGGCAACTTAGTTAAAACCGGAAAATTCCATCACCCTGCCAGTATTATCATAAGTGGCAGTTCAGGCGTGGGTAAAACATCGATGGCTTTGGAACTTGTGAAAAATCAATATTTTACGAAAGAAATAAAAAACCTGTACTACTTTGGCTGTACCGGTAGTCGTGCAGACGAACTCAACTGGCATTCAATTTTACCTGACGTTGCCGTCACATATTCTGAGGGATTACCCTCAAGCAATTTTTTCGCAAATATTAAAAGAAACAGCTTAGTCGTTATTGATGATCAGTATGAAGAAGCCATTAATTCACCGCAAGTTGCCCGTGCTTTTAAAATTGACAGACGGCATAACAAATTTTCTATCATTCTGATCACGCAGGTATTTTTTTTTTGTAAACTTTTGCCTGCATTTTAACTATAATTTAAAGAGTCTTTACGAAAAGGGTAAAAGTTGCAAATCCATAAGAAACAACTGTGAGATTTTCATCCTGTACAAAAATTATGGTGATGCGAAAACGAACTCAAGATTAACAAGTCAACTTGATTTGAAACAACGATATTTACGTTGTTTGAAAGACGTTTCAAAACTCAAACACGGTTATTGTCTAGGATTTTAATTTCAATATTTCTATTTTTCCGTACGCATAAAAATTATCAGACTTATGAAAATTCTTATTACCATTCGATTGGTTCAATAATCTTTTTTAACGGGGCATTTTAATATATATAAGAAATTGGAAATTAAAATCCTGCAAGTGTCATAAACAATTCGCCTTTTGTTCAGAGCGAAAGTTTGAGGGTCGGGTTTAACCTCTTCGGAGAATTTACGGAATATGGACCTTTCCCTCTGTTTTATACGGATGATTAAACTTAAATAAAACGACAAATGAAACAATATGTTATCAACTATCTGTGTTTAATTCTAAACCATATTTAGTGCAGTTTGCAGCAGAATGATTGTAGTAGCAAGGCAATGGTAAATATATAAGGCCACTGACATATATAAGGCCAAGGAAGTATATAAGGTTACTGGTATAAGGGACTGAAACAGAAATATATTTCCCGATTTGAATCATTTTAATCAATTTGGTTCATAAATTGTTTTCATTAACTTAAATATGCAAAAACAAAACAGATTTCAAAAAGAAAAGATTCATAGTAGGAAGTTATCTGCCTTATTTTTCATGTCCTCTTATTCAGTATTGACATAACAAATGTAAATAAGCAAAGGTAAACGAATGAACAGCAAGCACTGTCAATTGTTAAATCGAAAATAAAAATAAATTTTGCGACACTTTAAGTGTTTAAATTATCTTGGGAAAAATCATGTTATTCATTTTTTTGGTTAGTTTTGTTAGTATGGTTAGTATTCGTTTTAGTAACACTGCTTTAGTAAACATTAGTAAATTTACAAAGTTAAAAAATAAATAATATGATTTTCTTTGTAATTTTTACATAAAATGTGTATTCAAGTTATGATCGATGACTAATTACAATTGACAGACTTTGTCACTCAAAACAGAGCGTGCGAGATTTTCTGTTAAACAAAAGAAAAATGTCAAATTTACATTTTTTTTTTGTTTCAAAGGACTAGAAGATGTAAGACTTTGTCTCATCACTAGAGTCTGATGACGAAATTCCAACGTCAGCCAAAGGGTTTTTGGGGTTGTAATCGACGACTTTCTTTTTTCGGAGGTTGTATCGTGGAGGTGGAGGTGGCGGTTGAGTAATGATTTCAGCTGTCACCTGAGTTCCAGTCACCCTAGAAGTATGAGCCGATGACGAGCTTTGTTCCATTTTTGGCCCGGTCGATTCGTTTTTCTCAGTCGATTCATTATGCGCTGCCGATTTGTTTTGTTTGACCGATTCGTTGGGTTCGGTTGAATCGGTTGATTTCGGCTCGGTTGACTTCGGCTCGGTTGACTTCGGCTCGGTTGATTTGTGCCCGGTCGATTTGCTACGCTCGAGGGTTTTACCAGGCGAAAACAAATTTGGTTGCTGGAGCCAATCGTCTGTCGTTTCTGAATTAAATGAAAATTAATTACCAGTATATTTATATTAAATTTTCGTTTTGCATCATTTGATCTATTGTTAACAAAAATTTGAGAAAGTTAATTTTAAAATTAAAATTTTTCTGAGTTCGTTTGTTTTCACCTTACGAGAAAGAAAGAACAAACAAAATATGACTTTGCAATCGTTTTTATTTAAAAAAAAATGTTTTAATATGAAATTTTTATTTAACGTACTTGCTGCTGAATTATCGTCTGCTGAAGTTTCTTGAATTTTGGGGGTGTCAGCTTTTTTGGGAGTTTTCTTTTTGATAGGAGAGAATGTGACCCATAATTTGCGAATCCGTCCACCTTTCTTAAGACCTGCTGTATTTGGCGTTGAGATATCTAGAAAAAAACAAATAAGAATTTTTTTTTTTTTGAAAATTTTAGTTAACCCTCGTAGAACAAATTGCTTATTGAAAATGACGAAATTTAAAATAATAGAATAATGCCTAATCCAAAAAAATGCTTATTATTTGTATGTTCTTGTTATTACCGGTGGGTGCCGTTTCGTCAGGTTTTGTCACGTCACTCTCTTCGAGCAGGTTAACCGCTGCCGTTGTGAATAATTCGTCATTTGTGTCCTCAGCTCTGCCTATTAAATATAATTAAATATTTTTTCTATAAAACCGTAGTTACACTAACTGAAAGTTTAGGATTTTTTTCAAATTTAATGTTTAAATTTGTAAATTAAAATTTGTGAATTAAAATTTGTGAATTATATTTTGTGAATTATAATTTGTGATTTAAAATTTGTGAATTAAATTTTGTGATTCAAAATTTGTGAAGTAAAACTTTTATGGCTAAATTTGTGAATTAGCATTATAGTACACCATTTATTTACCTTGATTTTCCACACTCGGTTGAATTTCATCGGGAATTGTGGGAACTGGAGCATCCAAGATATTTTCTGACGAAAAATCAGGATTATTTCGTCGGTTATCAGCGGTTGGTCTTACGGCAGAAAATTGTATGAGACCCGGTACTTCGCCTTGGCCTCTCGGGGTTTGATAGGGAGTCAAAATGGGCGAACTAATATCTGGTCGTGGTGGCTTTGACGGAGTAGCCGACGGAATATTGTACCTTTTGGTGCGTTTTGTGGGTCTGCTCACATAGCTGAGGATACGATTTTTCCGAGTGGCTTTTGGCACTTGTGATTGGCGGGTTACAATATCTGCGTTAGCTGAAATATTTTTAATTATTTTTTGATAGAAAAAACCTAATTACAGTACACATGTACGGAGTTCAACAATTATATTCAAATTAAACAAAAATTTACATATTTTATGACGCGTTTTTAATTGAGCAAATAAATTTTTTTATAATTCGAAACGAATTTCTGTCAGTTTCCGAGTGTTTCAAAAAATAAAATGAAGATAATTATTTTTTATCCTATATATAAATAATTAAATCAAATTTACCTCGAACAGGTGTTACCAAGGGAATACCACTGACATTGGCCATCCTTTGCTGAACAGCGCGTCTTCGGGACAATTTGAAAACAACAAAAAACCCACCACCAACAACGGTTACGCTAACGGCGCTTACCACACCAATAAAAACCGGTGACTTGCCACGCGACACAGTTTCTGCCTCGTCGATGACGTCGACGTCCAATACGACAGCTACTGACATATTGACTGATACGCCCGGTTCTATAACTGAGCTTCCATTTGTCATTGTTGTCTCCGTTGCGATTGTGGTTTTGATTTTGGCTGTGATTTCAGTTGTCGGCACAATTATGACATTTTTGGGTGTGGTGGCCTCTTGAGTGGTGACCGGATTGAAGAAATCATAATAACTGAGGTAGGGTTTGAATTTTGTTTGAAAATAAAGTCATTTTTTGTATAAAATCGTATATTAAAAAAAAGCGTTTAGCTGACATTAGAAAAAATGTTTTTGAAAAATATGCACCCCTTATTTCTCTAGATAAAAGAATGCTTAAGAAATTTATAATAACCAAATAAAACGATTTTTTACTGAAAAATAACGCAGGGTCTCACGTATAATTGGATATATGTCAAAAACAAAGAAAAACAGAAAAATATTCTTTTTATCAAATGTGTTATTTTTAATTAAAAAATATCAAACTCTTTTCTTGATCCGCTAATTGGCCCAAAACTAATTTCAATGTCATCAAAATCGAGCTGTTTTTCTTCAAAGTCCCGTTTGATAGCGTACCAATCCACATACTTATCAGTCAATCGGGATTCTCGTGCAAATTCACCACTTCCATCGCCACTCGAAAGTCCACTTCCCGATATTTCAGTATCCCCATTTTTATCAGGGCTCACCAAGGCCGCAGCCAGAAACAATATAAGACCAATCATTACCTCTTTGAGGTTATGATTATTTAATAAACAAAAAAATCAGACAATTTCGGCGGAAATCTCTATATTTTTCGAGCAAATATTTGCGTTTTTTGGTCCTCTCTGGGTGACGGCTCCCAAGAAATGATTGATTTGATACTCGTTTGAGCGAGTTTAAAAAAATTGGCCACCAGCGCTGCGCGAGCGGCCCACGCATTCGTCGACCTGCGCCAATAGGTTCACTGCATTCAGAAAACGACGAAAATAGTGACGCGCTTGTTTTGATTTTATTTTTGCCCCAATAATATTCACGACTTCTCATGAGATGTACGAAATTCCTGAGCCAAAAGAAAGCCCTTTAGAACCGTACCATAAATACGATATAGCAGGTGTCATTAATGGTCCAATTACTGAATTAAGTTATCAAACAGGAAAAGTTATGCAGCGTGTCCCATTCATAAGCCCCCAACGAACACAATTTTTACTCGAAATTTGGTCAGGCAATTTAGAAACACAGCCACAATTTTCACGTGATTGGACAATCCGCCAGTTTTTATTTGCTCGCGGTGCTGCTTATCATGGTATTACTGAAATCAACTCGGTTAAACCAATTCATGTTTTTCGAATCGGACAATTTCAAGCCGCAAAAAAACGTTTTATTTGGCTTTCTGCTGAATCTTCGGCTAACAAAAAGAATTTTTGGGACGACCCCGTTATTAAATTAGACGAAGATTATGTTATGTTTGAAATGAAAAAAGATGACGCAGAATCTTGGCCAAAATGTCCGCCTATCCCATATGGTATTTTGGACTGTTCAGAGGGATCTGTTTTTGGTTCATTTTGGGGCACTGCTTCACGTACTCTTTTGAGCTCAGCATTATTTGAGCCGTATTCTATAATGGATTTTTTTGACTTTCAAAAGCGTTTAAAGAAAGTTGTTGCGCCTGTCAAATCGCTTTCTGAAATGGGCTTACTTGACAAATCGATTAATTTTGAACCGTAAGAAATTTTTTTTGAAAAATAAAAATGAATTTGTTAGTCAAAATATCTTTTTAGGAGCATGATGAAATTAAGGTCCAAACCACTGGTTATGATAAGCACCGAAAAAAATGAAAAAGATCAAATTTTGAATAAATTTGCCGGGTAAGTAAAAAATAAATACTAGTAAATATTATTATTAACACCTATTCCAGACACTTTTTCATTAAAACAAAATACCGCAGAATAATCTTGAAAATATATATTTGGTATTTAGCAAAAGTGTCTGGAAAAGGGATACTCATAAAACGACGCGTGTTGTATGTTATTTAATTAGGCCGATTACCGCTAAATCACTCGATATCCCGCTGGTCTTTGATGCCGAGGGCGAAAAAGCGGAAGAAACTTTAATCGTTATCGATTCTGACGCAGAAAATGACTCAAAAATGGAAACAGATTCGCAAATAATTAACTCAGCGGAAACAAGTTCCTCAGAGGAGGAAAATATTATCAAACGTCGCAAACATAAACGCTATGTCAGACGTGGTGTCAAAGGTGGTGCGAAATTCAAAGTCTACATGTTTCAGTCAGATACTGAACAATCCGACGAAAAAGAATCACCAACCGCGTCCGATATGGAGTTTGTTGAAGATCAGCCGCTTTTGCCCAAACCGGACATGAGTCATTTAAATTTGTTCAATCAGAAAAAAGCTGATGATGATCAGAAATTACAAGAATATTTTATGCAACGGTAATGACAATGATTTGACGAAATCAATTTTTATATAAATTAAAACCAATTAAATCCAAAACGAGAATTTAGAATGGAAAAAAAAATTTGTGCGAAGTAAATAGAAAAAAATTGTCAACTTAAATGCACCATGAACGTGAATTATTTTTAGCTAAATGTTACGTGGAAAACTATGAACAAAATGCGTTCTTAAAAGATTTAAAATTATGTTTTCAACTTAAAATTAATTATAATGCTAATTTTATGTTTTAGTCTCAACTTAGAACCTGTTGAACCTGCTGAACCTGCTGGCAACATGCCAGTAATTGCCAATATCAAAACAACACGACGCACTGCGAAAAAGCGGAAACGACTGACAAAAACAGAAAAGTGCAAAATCCTGTTCGAACAGTAAACACACGAAATTTTTCATCTACTTTATTTTGAAATCAACATATACACATTATTCAATCAATTTGTTTAACCTGAAATTCAACTAGAAACTAATACAGTGATAGACTACTAAACGTAGGAAACTTGTCGTCTAATATTTTCAAGGGACTCATTAAAAACTGGGGGGACGTGAAGAAGCCAAAATGGTGCTTCAGATAAGGAATTAACGTAAATGAGGGCTTCTTCTGGATCCATTTTCAGACTAAAAATTCTAAATTCGTAAATTCCGTACATAGGAATTCCGGCATTTGCAATGGCATCAACGCTATTTAGGCTCGAAACAAAATATTGTATTTTTAATTGCCCGTTATCGTACTTTTTTTTATAAGGACCCGAAAATGGAATATTAAATTGTTCAAGAATATCTTGAAATTCTGAAACATTAGTATAACCTAAATCGAGTATTGATGGTAAAAATGACGCATTTTTATTTATAGCATCGTATAAAACGTCATTTAAAATATCCCAATAAAGTGCATCAAAATAATTACGTTCTGACAAAATTTTGTTATCTCTAGCAAGACTATAGTGCTTTGATTTTTTCCAAGCTAAATGTATTGAAGCCCAATCACTTTTTTCTGATTCATAATAATATTTTAAAAATGGGCGTAATTTTTCGATACACTCTTCCCGAAATGAAAAACCATTAATCCAGTCTTCTAATACTCGAACTAATTTAACTTGAATTAAAGATTCGACTAAAATTGTACAGTTGTTGTGTCGGATAAAAGCAAACAGTTCATATAAAATAATGAATATAGACCTCCGTTTTTCATTTCTTCGTTTGATTCGCTGATGGAGATTATCTAATGTGCGATATGCGTACCCAAGTTTCGCCATATTTTTGTTACGAATATCCACAGCTTGCCGATCCCCTAATCCATACTGCCCAGTAAAAATTAAGGACAAAAGCCCTAGAAGACGCGATACGTCTTTAAGCCATTTTTTACGATTCAATGTTTTTTCAAAAAGATTGTTTGGCTCGTTATCACAACTGTAAAGTGAATCGTCAAAAGAACTTATTTCATCAGCGGAATTTGGTGGGGTACCCATTTCCCCATTAGTGGATGATACGCTCTCGACTGAAATACTCTCTTCCTCACTCTGTTCTGACATACTGGCTTCTTCTTCTATATCAGACAAGCCAGAAACCAAATCCAAATTTGCTCTAGAGCGAAAAAGAGCACGTGAGCAAGAACTTATAAAGCCCTCTTTATGAAAATTGCTTTTATCTGTGCCGCTCATTTTTAAACTAATGTCGTTTTTGATCAAAGCGACACATTGTAATTGTATTTATTTTAGCGGCTCCTCACGCCGCCAAACGACTTTATTCTATTTGTAATCCTGGCTCGCGATGTTGATTAAGACCCCCGCGTATTTCCCGTAATATTGTTTTAATTTGTACTAATCGTTCTCGTTTTCGGAATTAATTTTCTATCATTGACACACTAAAATTAGGTATAAAATCCGCTTCAGCCAGAAAGAAAATCACAATTAAAAAAATCAGCTGAGTTTTTTTAAAAGTCAGTAGAAAAATGTCTGATTATTTCGCCAAAATGCCGCCAATGGTTCTGAAGAAAATTTACGATTGTACTAACAATGACGATAAACTATCGTTAACTTCTGTTTTTTATGAAGACAACAAACTAGAAGTTCTTCAACAAGCTGGCTGCCATTCTTTCAAAGAAACGCTTTTTTGCTTTTTATGTCAGATAAATTATTTTTACGAGGAGCTGGTCCACAAAGAGTTTTACCGAGAGAGGCTGGGTTTTAAGTTGCTTTACCGAAAAAAGCCTCGATTTAATGAGTTGTTTGTTAATCAGATGCATGCTTACCAATTACGGGAAATGGCTGAAATTGAAGACATTTTGGAGCAGAATAATATTTTCAGCCATTTTGTGAATCAGCTTAGTAATGTTTTTTCCACAACGGACATTAATGAACTTGAAGCGCACATCAACGCAACTCACCGAATCGATTCTTTTTTGCCATCTTCATTTTTACAGGATCGTGAAACTCTTATTAACGAAACTCTGTACAATTGGTTGGGTATTCCTTATACTCCTAACCAAGAACTTATGGTCAGTTTTTGCCGCCAATCGTACGAAGGAAGGCGCCAAAATTTTGAAATGAAGTCTACTGTCAAAGACGTTCTGGACCAATTTAAACTTTTACATACTGTTGGTGGCCGATGGGAAGAAATTGAGATTTTGTTTAATGGGAAACTCGAAATTTGGCCGGAATACAAAGCGATTCAAAACTTTGGCTCATTTTTGTCAACTTTGGAACGAACTTTTCGAAATGCACCGCATAACGACTACAAAAGTCTTGGTGTGTATAGACAAAAAAATAATTACTATCTAATAAGGATTTCATAAAAGAGTTAGATGTACTAACTTAAATTTTGCTATATGTTCAAAACCAGAAAAACAATTTGAAAAAAAAATGAATAATCGTAAGATAATCTCTCGAAAAGTGTCGCAAATAGGTTATATAGTGTAGAATAGACTATCCGCAACATATTTTCAATATTTAACATTTATTTTAGCTGAAGCTCTGGTTCATCATTCCAATATTGGACATATGGTAGCCTCAACTTTCCGAAATTTGTGCACTGGAGATCAACAACATTTTGGAATAAATCCCGTGCCAAATTTCAGCCCAGTGTTTCAGACATTTCCGACACACCACCCGTTGAAGGAAACTCTTCTGTTTTATTTTGAAAACTGAAAATTTTGTTCAAGCTTTTCTTAGAATTGCAACAAAATAAAACACATGTTTTCATATTTGGATTATGGGGGTTATTTTGTAAAGCCTAAGTTGATACATTTGTAGACTGATAAAATTTACTAATTTATTGTTCGTGATTTTTGTGTTACTATTTGACAACATTTTTTCTACAAAAAGAACAAAAAGAAAAAAGTCACCACATTGATATAAAATAAATAGTTATTTTTGGCAACCGTTACAAGTTAATTTAAATAATGCGTCTTTGTTAAAGTTAACCACACTCCTATTGTCTCTGCGCATTTACTAATACTAGACTCGCGCGTGTACCCCTATGTTTACCTGACACGCACTCGTTTTTGATATATCTTTTTTCTCATAGTATCTTTTTTCACATAGTGTGTTTTCTCACATATAATGTTTTCTCGATCAAAGCGCGCCACTCTTAAAAATAGTCTTAGATACGTAGAGTCAAATACTTTTTATGTGTTAAAATAATATTATATATTTGAAAACATACTACTATTAGAAACATATACTATAAAATAACAATAAATTATAGTTTTTGGGAAGGAAAAAATGCATTTTTACGCATAAAATGTATATTTCAAGGGTATAAAAAAATAATATAGTATGTTTTCTTAGTACTATATGTTTTCTCCGGTTATAACTTTCTCTGAGATGTATGTTTTTTTCTTTTTTTGTTAATATTAACGTCGATTATATTGATATGAAATTAAAGTGGACTAATTTTTCCGTTTATTTTTCAGTCTAGGCGGAAAAAATAAGCTACTTAATGTTCATAAATATATAAAATATTTATAAAATATTAACAAAAAATGACGCATTGTATTATATTTGTTAATGATTCACCGCACATTACTACTACACACAGCAAACAAAAGACTTGACTCGCGTCGCAGGTGCACAAAAGCATGAATAGGACATTAGTAAATAGAACCATTTAGCATTTTCCCATGACTAATATTTTCCTTCAATATTATCAGTATTCTGACAAAAAAAAATTGTCAGAATAATTTGTCAGAATATTTTGTCAGAATAATTTGTCAGAATTTTACCAACCGGTTATTTTTTTTTTACCACGTGGTTATTTTTTTTACCGCACGGTTACTCGCGGTTCGATGTCCAAAAAGTATACATCTCCGCCCCCTGGTATATCTACTCCCCTTTGTACCCTATAATGCGTCATCTGGTGTATTATATTTTTTGTCAAAAAACGTATTAATAGTGTATTCGGGGTGCATTTTTATAAATACTTTTGTATAAATAATCTATTTAAAAACAAACTCAAACTTATCTCCCACTGAGAATGATTTTTCATTAACTAAATAAAATATTTGTACAGGGGTCTGGTTATAAAGTCAAGCCCAAAAAATTGACTTGACGTTAATGCACTTAAAAAAAGCAGTTGACCTTATAAACATTTGAAAATTTTTTATGTATCGTTATAAATTTACCAGTGTCGTTCTAAATTTAGATGTCACGTTCTAAAATTTTTCAAAAATTACCAGTTTCGTTCTAGACTTACAGGGGGTGTGCGTATTAAGGGTCGCTTAACGATTGTTGAAAAACGACCTTTATTAAGCACAGTGGCCTTTATTAAGCACACCTATCATTAGGCGACTTTAGTGTATTAATCTGACGTAATTTTGTTTTTTGCGTTTTATATATATTAGCCTACAGTGCGTCCTAGTTGTCGAGTACCGCGCTTTNAAAAAAAACATTTCTCAAAATTTAGACCGTGGGAAACCCACGCGGGCCCGCAAAATCAACGGGCATTTTTAGCTCACGTTTTTCGCAATAATGTTCTTATTTATCAAAAAAGTTTTTTTTTAAGTCTGCAACTTAGAATTAAAACGAAAAGAAATTTCTGTGTTTATCAAAATGCATCGATCATGAAGGTAAAACTGAAGCTGTCAAGAAAATTACATCCTACATAATCTGCGGAATCTCGACCTGCAATTGTTGCAACATCACGAAGAGGACGAAAAGAGATATATCGTTCTAATACCCAAAGCCATACTTCACGTTGGCCGGACGAAAAAAAAACCAAGGACCAATGAGCGCCATTTGCAAACGACGAACAAGCAGAGTTTTCCGTCGAATTTTTTTTTTTTCGACAAAAAAATGAAAGTTGAATTTACATTAAACTATTTCTGTCCTGACCTTGGGTGCACCCTCTAGTTTTGCACAACTGCCCTGTTGTGCACTTTATAAATAAAATTTTTTAGACTACCAAATGTTAAATTTAAAATAATCAAAACCAAAATACAGCGAGTGCTCAATTGAGCACGACTGTCTAGTTGTGCTCATTTTTTTTTTGTTCAAAATTGCAAAACTGGAAGGTCGCTACTGTATATGAAAAATAAATTGTATATAAATTCATACAGTTATGTCCAGTTGCTTCAAGTTATATGCAGAATATATTACGAATAACTTTCAAAACGTTCAAAATTAATGCAATTTTAATTAAGACGTTTTTCGAGCCCCGTGTCTTTCATTATCAAAATTTCTCCTGCAGGTTTCTTTATTTGGTTTCTTCTTATTTTGGTTCATCCTGAGAGTTAAGATTTTACGGATTTTAAGGATTTTACGGATTTTAAGGATGGGTAGGTCGATTTGTTTACTACTTAAAACAGAAAACCAGAAAAATACTTTTTAGTAATACTTTGCCTTGTTTTATCGATTGGTTAAGGTTTTAGTGTAATTTTGAAGTTAAATCAAGTTCAATTTAATGAAAGTTCTAGAAAAAAATGACGTTCAAAAAATACGTTTAAAATCAAAAATGAAAAAAATCACTCACCCAATTTACTAAAATATTCTATTAATAAATTCTTGGATTACTTTAACTTTACCATACAAGTAGTCGACAAGGTTCATAGTAAAAGTGATTGAAGTTTAAATACAAAATTATATATCAACCACGCAACACTGCACGTTTTATTACATAAAATCATCTTTTTTCGACGCCNTTCTTGCATACCGCATTTTTATTTTTTTAGTACCGAACATCGCATCAATTTGATTTTTTTGACCAAGTGTACTTTAAGCGATTTATAATTTTTTCAAAGAGCCTTTTTGTGGTATCTGGCTTTTTTCACTAAATGTCAAGTTCATAAAAATTAGCAAGTTGTCTCTTTTTTCGCTTTTTCTGATATTTTTCGAGTTTCAGACCAGTTATCAAAAAAGGCTCTTTGAAAAAAATTGTATAATTATTAAGACCATTTTGAATAAATAAAGAAGTCAATCGGTTTAACACAGTAGATCAAATACAACTCGGAAATCTGAAACTTTGCCAAGTTCACGGCCACGTGGGGGTTCTAGCGCAACAGTTATGGTCGCAAAAATGTTGTCATGTGATGNAAAAAAAACAATGAATTTCATGGTGTAGAACATTTTTTATAGCGGTTTCCCGTGCAGTAAAGTTTGTAAACAATGCTACCTACCCATCCTTAATAAGACCGTATAACTTAGGAGAGAAAAAATAAGCGGTGGTGGCCTCCAAAACTCGAAAAAAACTGTTTTGGCTATTGTACTCAGAATCAAAAAGTAGATTATAGGGGCCAAGGTCATTTGTGCGGCAAGTTCAACGGGTCATCTGGTAAATTACTCACAAGGCGTCTAAAAGGCCCATATTTTGTGACCAATTTTAAGTGCCTTAACAAATTTTTTGTCGTTTTATTTTTAGCTTATATGAAAATTCGTTGAATTCTCCAGAGTAATTTTCTTCGGATTATCAAAAAAAAAAAAATTGTTAAAGCACTTAAAATCGGTCACAAAATATGGGCTTTTTAGAGGCCTTGTGAGTAATGTATCACGTGACCCGTTGAACTTGACGCAAAACTGACCTTGGCCCCTATAATCTACCTTTTGATTCTGAGTACAATGGCCACAACAGTTTTTTTTTCGAGTTTTTGAGGCCATCACCGCTTATATTTTTCTGTCTTATATCCCACAATGGTTTCGTTTATGCCGCTATAATACTGTGACAATGTAACATTGCTCAATAAAAACAATTTTTTAATTTTAAAATCGATTATTAAAATATTTCGATTTGTAAGATAAAGGCGCAGGGTTTTTAGATAAGAAATGAGATATTCCCAATCATATTGGTCGGATATTCGTGGCGGTATTCCATTTTTAGGTCGTAAGGAGGGCTTAAAAACACAATTTACGGATTTTAGCCCAAAAGATTACCAAATAACTAATGCATGTTAAATAAAGTTTTAATTGAAACATTTCATATTTTTTCTCTAAACAATCCCGTGCGCAGCGGAAGACTAACACCCTTTTTTGTTTTGTTTTTTTGTTATAAATTTAGGGTTTCGAAGCAGACTTTCGCTTGAATGTTGTCAAAAACATGTTTTTTTTCCAAAATTAGAAATTTAGGTCGTTCTTTCGGGGTTGTATAGTTCCCGGGGAACATAAGTTAAGTATAGTAGTGCCGAAACTACTAAATAAAGAATGCAATTATTTTGAATACGCGAGAAACCATGGTCCGTTGTACATGATACATTCCCTAAGCAGCTATGTCACCAAAAATAACTTGCCGATTTAATTTCCGGTTTAGTTATCACCAGAAAATAAAGTATCCACAAAGTAGTTTCCTCGTCCTTGATCACAATGAGATCATATAATATTTATTAAGTACGAAAAATGAGCAAATATTACAAAAAGGAATTATTATGAAGTACGCAAAAAAGGTTAACTACCTTAAAACCAAGGCCTGTTTTACGGCCCTATGCGTCAGTTATCATGGGACCAGTTGAACTTGTCAAAAATGGATAGAGCAACTACAATTCACATTTTGATTGTTAGTACCGGTTGAGTTTTATGAAAATCAGCCGAGCGTTTCTAGTATTCCGTTTCGGCGTATTTTAAGATGATATAAAGACCAGTATTTTCTTTTTTTTTCAAACGAGGGTACCACTCTTTTCTCCCCTCTTTATAAATATTATATCATCTTAAAATATGCCGACACGGAATACTAGAAACGCTCGGCTGATTTTCATGTAACTAACCCTGTAGAATGGCAGACGGTATTTCAGTTTTTTCGACTCTCTCAGGCCATTGGCGCCCTTATTTGTATGGCCAACCGCCCCTTATGTTTTCCTTCTTAGAAATCTTTGTCCCTAATTAACGAATTTTTTCAGAAATTTCAAATTAATTTTCGGAGTACTTTCGCGACCACACCATTTGGTCGCGAAAGGGTGTTTTTGGGGAGGTTTCGCGACCATCTTTTGAACAACGATTCGCGACCAAATGATCTGGTCGCGAAAGTACTCATAAAGTTTATGAGTCATAAACAATTTTTTTTCGCGACCACAAATGGTCGCGAAAGTACTTTTCACCCAATAATCATTTGAAGAAGATACAAATCAATACTGAAAAAGGTTAATGTTCAGGGCATCGTCAGCAATCACATAAATTAAATTTTCAGTTTAAAAGTGTGGCAATGAAACTGCAATCAGTATCTTATGTTCTTAACGATGTGTGTAATTACCATCGCGACATTTGGAGATCATAATTTGAGTATTTTTTTGAGTGTTAATTTGAGTGGCGGCGTGGCAAATCGGTATTTTGGCAAGAGGTAGAGATTAGCCATATATATTTATCTATTTTTGAAAAAAAGTAAATCGATTGACTCTTTATGGTTTAACGACTGTAGTTGGTTTTTAATCAGGTTTATTAAAACGCCGCGTTTTAACTCCTAGGGGGATGTATGTGCATAATATGCGCTCGACTTGTTTTTTCGTCGATTTAAGGCCTATGGAGGCCCCGTTGGTCAAAACGAGTAATGATGACACCCCAACTTTTCGAGAAAATAACATTGACGGTATTTTTTGCGTGGGTTGGATAGTTTAAACAGCTCTCTAGGGGGCCCTGGGGGCCCAAATGGATTTCTGAATAGTAAAATCGACGTAGTTTGACAAGCTCTATAACTAGACCAGTTTTCTAGAATTATTGCGAACTATTGTGAATTTTCAAGTGTGTGCATATATGCACAGATTTCCCCATACGGGTCAAGGATTCACTACTTCCCCCTAA
Source organism: Oikopleura albicans (assembly GCA_004367875.1). Classification (NCBI taxonomy): domain Eukaryota; kingdom Metazoa; phylum Chordata; class Appendicularia; order Copelata; family Oikopleuridae; genus Oikopleura; species Oikopleura albicans. Next base: position 224,220 of record SCLG01000199.1, read on the forward strand.
GAGTTAACTAATAAATAAAAGTATTGTAAAATACTTGCAAAGAAATTGATTAAACAAAAAACTTTGGCCTCTCAGAATAAGGCACTGATCAGCATGAAGGTCTCAAAGTAAAGCCACTCGGTGTTGGCCCCTTCTGTATATCGGCCGGATCAATCGAATTACCATATAATAATTTATGGAAAGTAAAATAGTTCGAGAGAAAAAGGCATTAAACTTCGTTAGACGGAATCACTATTTGAATGTGCATCTCAAGCACACTACAACATAAGTGTAAATGTTATCAGATGTCATTAAAAACTCATGTTTTAGATTTCAAGAAATATAGTTGTAGCAAACCAAAACTAAGTTTTTCAAGCAAATATCAAAGAAAACATTTTAATTTTGACTTTTAACTCACAGGGGGAAGTACGTGTAAATAGACACGCAACTGTTTTTTTTTGTCGATTTAAGGTATATGGAGGCCCCGTTGGTCAAAACGGGTATTGGTGACCCCCCCCCTCAACTTTTCGAGAAAATTCGATTGACGGTGGTTTTTTTGCGTAGGTTCGAGATTTCAAACAACACTCTAGGGGGCCCTGGGGGCCCAAATCAATTTCTGAATAGTCAGATCGACGTAGTTTGACGAGCTCTACAACTTGGCTTTACCAGTTTTTTGAATTATTGCGAATTATCGTGAATTTTTAAGTGCGTGTTTATTAACACGCATTTTCCCCCTACGGGTTCCCAAAAACTCTTTCTCCCTGAGAGTTAAGATAAAAGAAGGGTAGGCCAATTCCGGAAGGCTTTGCGATTTTGAGCGAAAGTCCCCTTTCGTTCCGGAATTAGACTTTTTCGTTTCGGAATGGGACTTCAAATCTTTTTTGAAACAAAAAGCGTTCCGGAATTGGACTTTTTCCGGTAACTGTTCCGGAATTGGTCTACCTTGTGTATCATTTTTTTTAGAATTCGGCGCAACCAAACGTATTATAAGAGTGAAAGTGCCATATGCACTGTCAGCGGCGTAACAAGAGGTTAAAAACCGGAGCGCAGGAGTAAATAAAAAACGATAGTTGAACTCCGGATAATTTGCATATCCAGGGGCGGCCTGATAAGGGACGTCTTTACTCAATAAAACACGGAAAATGTGGGGTGCTTAATAAGGAATTTAGTTTTCAATTGAGAAAACCGTCCCTTATTAACTCCAAGGGGTCACTTAGTCCAAATTTGGACGAAACGCCGTAAATCGATTGAAATCGATACTAAACCGGGCTGAATCAAAAATCGCTGAAACTTGGGTCTTGTTAAAATTTTATGAGAAAAAATATAAAACTGAAACTTTTCAAAGCTTACCATGGTAACAAGGGCGTTTAGTCCAATTTGGACTAAATGACACCTACGGATTATATGTCACTTATAACCTTTGGGAGTTAAGTTTTTTTAGAACTCTTTAGGTCATATTTTCAAGTTTAATACACAGGGTGCGCAGTTATCTTGCGAGCAGTTATCTTGCGAAAATTGCCGCTCGTACGCTTATCTTGCGACTTTTCAGAATTTTATTTTTCGGGATTTATAATATTTATATGATATGCATTGAGCAGTTATCTTGCGAAAAAAAGCTTATCTTGCGACTTTTCAAGGACCAAGTTCGCAAGATAACTGCGCACCCTGTGTACACCGCCTGTCTACGGAACTTAACACCACGGAACTTAACAAAAATCACGGAACTTAACAAAAATCACGTAACTTAACAGTTTTTTCGCGACAACTTTTCCGCNTTATCCATAAACTATGCCGCTGAGACGACTTATCCACAATTTTTAAAATCTCTTTTTTTTTCTCAATTGTTAAATGCTTTTTTTTATCATTTTCTTTATTTTTTGCTTTCATTATCAATTATTATATCATTGATATCAAACATGTTGAAAATTATCAAATTTTGTTCTTAAATTGAAACAAAAGCTAGAAAAAAAGGCCTAAATTGACGGAACTTAACAGTTTTTAAAAAGTTTTCCAGCATTTCCGCCTACGCACTGACCGTGGAACTTAACAAAATTTACGGAACTTAACAAAATTGACGGAACTTAACACCTTTTTTTTCGAAAAGTTTTGTTAAGTTCCGTAGACAGGTGGTGTATTTGAGATCTGTAAAATGATTAAAACTTCGTAATTTGCTGATTAAAATTTTTTAAGCATTGATGAACTCTGGCTGCCTCGTGACATAGATAGTCTAACAAGTGTAATTTTCTTGCTTTATCAAAACACAGAAATTAACCGATTATCATATAATTGACCTTCGCAATGAAGTACTTGTGTAGAATGTTCCGATTCTGATTCACTTTCACTAAATTGACGGCCACACACTTTTTATTTAACCCTCAAGAATTATATGAATCATTCTAATTCTAATCCCCCCTTAAAAAGTCCTAATATAGTTTATTTACTCGTAGTGACATTTTTTTGCTATTCGAAGTACTGTATGAGTCATTATTTAGCTGGGTATTTTTTATCGCAAAAGAAAAAAACATTTTTGGCAAAAAACTCAAATAAGAATCATAAACACAGGGTTACCGACATCAAAAATTTTCAAAAAATTTCATTTTTTTTTTGAAAACCTTCCGGTTAATGGCAAATAGCCGGGTAATGGGGAATTGCGTAGGCGGACCTCTTTGGTAATGTTTTTATAACATTCGTCATTTTGACCGCTATAAGGTCAAGTGAGTTCTTTTAGCTATGCACAGAGTAACTTATTAATCGGTTGCTACCCGTTAATAGCGAATAGACTGGCTAACGAGTACATGCGTGAGCGTTTTTGCTGCAAAAGTTTTGAGCAAAAAACTGCCGGTTACTGGGTTACCCTGTGTATAATATTAAATTCGATACCTATAAGTTATTATAGGCTATAACACAACTCGAAAATCAAAGATGTTAAACATGCCACAAGAAGACACCATTTATTGGCATCGAAAAATCTTATACGTAAAAAATGCTCTCTGACGCCGAAAATATTGTTTTGTTTCAGACAAAGCACCTTCAGGTCAACCTACGACATGTGTTAATTTATCGTCCAAAAACAAAATGCATCTTTGTACTATTTGTATATCTTGCTGATTTAAAAAAAACTATTAGTTCAACTAAGCAATGCTTAAAGCAAAACAGAATTCATGCGATACTGAAATAGGCCACCATATAAAGCTAATGAATTTCATACAAGTTACAAGTCATACCCGACGTTTTACATGTACGTTTTACATGTATTTTCGCCGTTTTTTTCTTACATGTTTTCTATATGGCCAAACTCGAGTTTTTTCGAATGTCAAAAAACTCAAATATAGCCATCTAGAAAATACGAGTAGAAACAACGGCGAAAATGGATGTAAAACGCTGAGTAGTTTCAAACTTCAAATTCTAAACATACTAGAAAAATATTGGCCATTGTTATTTGTCCAAGTCAAAAAGTTGCCGTTTTTAATCGAGAAAATAATTAGGCACAATTCCATTGTTCTATTAATTTTCTAAGTTAAAAACTAGAAACAATTTGGGATTTGAGTTTAAACTTTTCTCATACACGGGGTGCGCAGTTATCGGACGTCCATTTATCTGGCGGGTTTGTCCTGTTATCCGGCACCCTTTGCTGTTATCGGGCTTTATTTCCATTTTTTTTCGATATATATAACCAAATTTCCCGCTCGTGCTGTTATCGGGCGTTTTTTTTTTGCATATTTTTACCTTATTCCGCATCCGCCCTGAGCAGTTATCGGGCGCCCGATTAAGGTTTTTTGTCGCGAAACCCGTCCGATAACTGCGCACCTGGTCTATAATAATTTCCAACAAGTTCAATTAATTCCGGAAACAATTAAAAATTGCATTATGCAGATGAATTTTAATGTTAATTTATGAAATGAATTATAAGCCTCGTTGAATCGTGTTAAAGTTAGAGGCATGTTGTTGCGGTTAGTAATTTAAACCAAAGAAAGACTTTTATATGAGTTAAGGATATTGTCTGGCGTATAAATTGCTGTATAAATCAATTTGTTCCACGACATGGAGCTAAATGGAAATTGTTACAAAATTATTCCGACAAATACCTTGTCGTCAGGCGGAATTCAATGAAAAATGTCGTTAATGACCGCCAATGAAAAAAACACGACTTAGGTAATGTAATTAATTCCAGATCGACTAATAAATATTTTTTTTCAATTTATTACTAGTCGTTGCGTCTTTGGAGAAATTCTTGGGTTTAGAACTGCTACTCAGCGTTCGGCATAAAAATCCGCTGTGAACTATATTTTTAGCTAACTTCTAGATGGTTGTGTATAATAAGTGTTGCGAAAGTTGGCCAACGGTCGATTTTTTCCCAACGCCCAACGCACCAATTTTTCCCAACGCCCAACGCAAGCGTTGGTCAACGCACCAATTTTTCCCAACGTCCAACCCAAGCGTTGGCCAACGCACCAATTTTTCACGAAAAATTGCCCCAACGCCCAACGCTCTCAACGCGTTGGGCGAAAAATTGTCCCAACGCCCAACGTTTCCAACACTGTGTATAATCCTCACTCTAAATGGTGATCGAGAAATTAGGTGAAAATGTATTTCACAGCGGATTTTCATAACGAACGCTGAGTAGCATAACTTTGCACGAGTCTCTTTACCATAAAAATTGGGATATACACCGGGTGCGGATTTATCAGGCGGGTTTCGCGACAAAAAACCCGCCTGATAACTCCGTAGGGTGCCTGATAACTCCGCAGGGCGTAGGCGGAATGGGGGAAAAGTTGCAAAAAAAAAAACTGCCTGATAACACGACGAGCGGAGAATTGCGCAATACCAAATTGTCATTATCCAATGACAGACCAGCCTGATAACACAACGAGCGGGGAATTTCGCAATACCAAATTATTATTATGAACCGGCGGGGAATTTTAAGATCCTATAATATCCCCCTTTAGTCAGGNCGGTTAGATCGGCCTTGATCACGTGATTTCAGAAATCATGAAAAAAGAAGTGCGAAAAGATGCGACCGTAACCAAAACTAGAAAAAACCGTTATTTTTCCAGTTTTTCGTGGTTAACTATTAACCGGTTGGCAGTAGACACTTTTAAGGTTCACCATGAGATGCGCCGGTGCGGTTTACCATATATATCAAAAAATCAAGCAATTTGAAGTACTTCTAAAATCGGGTCAAAATCTCAGGCGATTGTCCTACCCATACTGTATTGACAAGCCAATCCAACATCGCATTTTAGATTTTTCTGAGCCAAAAGAGCAAACGGGTAAGGTTTTCGATCTTTACCAGGCCAAATCCAAATGTAAAAATATCCAATGTAAAAATAATAAACGGGAAAATTCACTCATTTGGTTCGTGGTTGTAAAGTTAACACTTGGATCAAAACGGGGAAAATAGGGGAGATATGATTTTCAACGGTGGTCTTGAAGAATTCGTCATCGATTGGCAGTCTGACGGTGACAGTGTGTAACAATTAATGTTTTTCGTCTAGGCCAAATTTGGCAAAATTTGATTTGCGCGTGCTGTCAGAGCTCAATTTATGCAGCAATTTTTGAGGTCAAGAAGCAAATGATAACGTTTCATAAGTTCAACGAACGGAACTTGTCCCTTACCAAAGGTATTTACTTTGTACGCTGAAAAACGGTCATACGGTAAAATGACATGCATAAAATGGCTTCATTTATATTAAGGTTTCGTTCATTCTTGAATCAAAGCTTCTCAAACATCAAAACCGTTTTGACAAAACGTTTATAAGTTGAAGTTTTTGTGAAATTTACGTAACTTTTTGCGCAACTCAAATTTTGTTAAGTTTTGTGTCGAATTCAGTCCGTGTTAAATGTGTTCAAAATTGACCTTTTGGATTTAGACCTAATTCAGACCTTGAAAATTTTTGACTAGATTTTAAACACAACTGTTTTTTTGTTTTCTAGATTTTTCGGACCGACAAGATGACATAAGGCGTTGACGAGTTGAAATCGCTGTTCTTGAAGGTTAAACAAATAAATGACTGGAATATAATCGGCGCTGCTTGGGACCAATCAAAATCGCCGAAAACACATAATTGCATCTTTTGAATAATACGATTACAATTAGCCTAATGTTTATAATTTCAGTCATTTATTAACCTACACGAAGGGCGATTTCAACTCGACTGCGTTTTAAATAAAACGAAAAATTCAGGCCGCAAATTAGCAACAGAGCAGATTAACAACGGGCAACATGGACCTCTTTTTATCTTAAGTGTATATCAGTTAAGACTTGACTTTCGAGTAACCCTTGACTGTCACGGGTACCGGAAATTGGAAAGCCACGGACCATAATTGCTTCAGGAAGTTGAAAAGAATCACTTTTAATTGCGAAGAGCTCCAGATTTTCAATGTCAAGGAGAAAGAACAAAAATGCCATGACTCATGGGCCATGAGTCATGGCCATGAGTCATGGCCCATAAACATTTTTCAAGGTGGCGTGATAAATTCCCACGCGGAATATTCTACATTAAGTCAAACAAAGAGATCACCCCTATTCAACCCAATACCACGCAGTAAGGACACATTTGGCCACAATTGTTGCTCTACTCTGCGTGACAAATGAATTTTCGGTGTTTTTTTCTTGATAACGACATTCTAGTTTGTTCGGCAATTCAAAAAGAGAGCCATATTTATCCGCTGGAGTCTTAACCCTATGGAGCATTATTTCCCGTAAAAGGCATTTCGGAGTCAAACATTTCTACTGCTTAGGTCATGGCTTCGGTCATGGCTCTTTTTGAATTGCCGAACAAACTAGAATGTCGTTATCAAGAAAAAAAACACCGAAAATTCATTTGTCACGCAGAGTAGAGCAACAATCGTGGCCAAATGTGTCCTTACTGCGTGGTATTGGGTTGAATAGGGGTGATCAACTTGTTTGACTTAGTGTAGAACATTCCGCGTGCGAATTTATCACGCCACCTGGAAAAATGTTTATCCGGCCAACTGCGGGTTAATATGGCGAGTTTTCGGGGGAGAAATTTGTAGGTGGTATCAATATTTATGTATAATAAGGATATACACCGGGTGCGCAGTTATCGGGCGGGTTCGTGGTGTTATCAGACACTCTGCGCTGTTATCGGGCACCCTTCGCATTGCTCTTGAACATACATATGAGCACATTTCCCGTTCTTGCTATTATCGGGCACGCTCGTGCAGTTATCGGACGTTTTGTTTTGCATTTTTTCCATATTCCACCTGCGCCTTAAGTAGTTATCGAGCGCCAGATTAAGGTTTTTTGTCGCGAAACCAGCCTGATAACTGCGCACCCGGTGCATAAAGTACCATATGCTGCATATGATATGCATCATGATACGACACCATAAATGTACGATATCCGGATTCAGACGGTGTGAAAATCAGATTTGTTGATTTTTATTGTGCGAATCGATACCATATTCGGTTTAAATCAATGATATTCCAATGTGTGTGGTTTACGTTGAAGTGATTCTGGTTTCATCAGAAGTCGGCAATAATCTGAGATGACTGTTTAGTTTGCGTTTGGTTTGTTTACGTTTTTAAGGCAACCAATTGTGTATTATACCCTTTGACCAAAAGTCTAAATACGCGCGTCTAAATACGTACCTAGGTATGTGTGATTATCGTGGATGAGTTAAGATATTACCTTTCGATGAACAATGTGTTCAACAGACAACTGTTGTCGATTTTGCTTTTTTCCATTTTTTTTTTTGAGAATTCGTCGCCCTGGCTTAGGCGCCGTATTAGATGACTTTCACTTCCTGGAACGTCCTTTGTCAAACTGCGTGTTGAAAGATTCGATGTCTCATTGGTCAACAAAAAAAAAAT
>SCLG01000199.1:272050-282216 GCA_004367875.1 Oikopleura albicans
AAAAAAAAACAGAATGGCCCTTGTTGGGCGCACTGCTTAAATGCGTATGACTTTGGTATTGAGCGCGTAGGTGGCCTACTTAACATTATATACCGTTTCTTATTCTAGTGTCTTGGTTGATTATTTGAATTTTGCGTCACGTTTTGGAGTGTCTTGAATAATTTGCGAACATCACCACATAGAAGAGTGAAGAATTTTCACCCCGATAAACTTCTGCCATTATAATTGCTGATTTACAGTATCTGCACCAAAAAGGAAGCATAAGAATTGCCGCTAAACTCCGAAACTATTTACATCCTGCAAATCACCACTTAACCAAAAACGTTATGCAAAAGACCTACCCATAAATTTGAAACAATCCATCATTAACTTCAAGGGGGAATTTGTGCATATTTCAAAAAAAAATGACTTTAACTCTCAGGGGGAAGGAGTTAAACACGCACTTAAAAAATCACAATAATTCGAAATAATTCAAANTTCTAGAATGTTTCAAATTTTCAAACGCAAAAATGCGCGAATGAACTGCCCATCACAGAAATAAAATATAATATGCTCAAAAAATAAAATACATTTTATTATAATTTTCTTGATAGTTTTTCAATGAAGAAAATATTAAGGCCAATAATATTTCCGGCGGAAACATAACAGCGCAGTGCGTAGGCGGATTAACTGGAAAAGTTTCCCGAAAAAGCGGAAACATAATGGCACCGACGGGGCTGAGCGGAAACATAACGATCGGAAACATAATGGCGCAGGTGGTGTACCATATTATATGAAGTTTTTCTGATTTCATCGTTTTTACCAAAAACAGCATTAAAAGTCAATTTTGGTCCATATGTACATTAAGAGATCCATATGTATATTAAGAGATACAGTCTTTATTCTCGATTCGGACGACTTCTTCCAATACGGACGTTTTTTTGAAAAAAATGTCCCCAAAACAGTCGAAAATGGACATTTATTTCAAAAAATCAAAAAGGTCCATATCCGAAATAAGGACTTCCATCCCCGTGGGGTTAGAATATCGCCGTAAGATAACGGAATTTGGTAAGATATGTCGCGTTAAGATAATAAGCTAGATAACGCGAATATCCACGTTACGCAAACATGAAGCTTGACGTTGAAAATGCGCCATACTAATACGCCAATTTGCGCCGGATTTTCTCGAAAGAAAAAATTATTCGAATTTAAGGTTGAGCAATGATTGTGCGTATCTGAAGCAGAGCGCGGTTTGTTGGTGAGTTGTGCACTACATCAGTGATTTCACGCTCTGGTCACCCAAACTCTGCACTTTTCCATTTATTATTTGTAAATTCCAGTATCAACCAAAAAAAAATGTATTTTTTTCTTCGCCTAGTTTGAGGCGGTAATCTTGTCGAGGATGCATTTATTTTTTCAACAAAGCTAAATACATGTACGCATTTGAATTATTATTTTTATGGACGGATTTTTTTTTTCATTCAAATTTTCACGATAAAATTTTTGACGTTCTCAAAACATTTCGGCCATTCAAGCTTTTTTCGTGACCTTATGAGGTTCAAACATATATAATTTGTCGCAAAATAAGGGTCGTTTTCGTTTTTTGAAAAACCAACCTTTATATAGCGACCCAACCCTAATTTGGCGAACCTAAGATAAACAGATTTTATTGCTATAACTGTATGAAAATAAGGTTTTTACATAATATGTTTTTTTTTATCATTTTCTAAGTTGAATTTGACCTTAATAACTTTCACTTTATTTTTTAGAAGCAAACAATAAAAAAGTGAACAATATCCGAAGGAATTAATGTTAAAATCCCTTATTTGAAGCGATAAAAATAAGGGCTACCCTTGTTTGGCGCATCCGACCCTTATTTGGCGAAAACAACCCTTATTTGAAGGGCGATTATTTAGCGAGCCCCTATACAAGTGATGCCCCGTCACTGACGGGTAACCGACCAAATTATCGATTTCTAAAAAAAAAATAGTCAGAAGACCACTAGGTGGTTAACTAGCCATTTTACTCGCCTGTTAATAAAAAAAATATCATGGTCACTATTTTTTGACCACCGTTAATCTGACAGCTAATTTAATTCATCGTTAACTCACAGGCGGAATTAAATTATTGTTTTGCGTAGGTTGGAGATTTCAAACAGCCCACATCAATTTCTGAATGGTCAGATCGACGTAATTTGATCTCAAAGAAAAAATGTTGGTCATTTTTTCACTTTAACTCTCATCTACAATTTGGCTTTACTCGTTTTCTTGAAGTACACTCCCCCTCATGATAAGGGCCCCCACGATAAGGGCAACTTCGGCCCGCTTTCTCATAATAAGGGCCACTTTCTCATGATAAGGGCCACTTTTTTGAGGAAAAATTTTTTTTCTCATAATTAGGGCCAACATAGGCAATTTTGGCCAATAAATGGCCATTTATCTTTCATAATAGGGGCCATTATCACTGAAAAATTTTTTTTACTCATAATAGGGGTCAAAATGCGGTGTAAGGGTGGCCCTTATTGTGAGAATTTTTTGTTTTTGTCTACTATTTATGATACATTTTTCCATTTTTTTTTCTTTTTTGATCTTTTTGAACACGAATCATAATTACGCTTCAAAACGTTATTAAGAAAATATAAAATGTAATCAATAAGATGTATTGCGAATCATTGTGAATTTTCAAGTGGGTGCATATATGCACACATTTCCCGCTGCGGGTTATCAATTCACCCCTTGCCCCTGAGAGTTAAAGTGAAAAAAAAAATGACCAACAATTTTTATTTGAGTATGACGTGGACCGTTTACGGCAGTCGCAAGTTGAACGCTATTGAATTGCATAGACGGCCTTTTTTGGTGGCGAACTGTACATTTAGAATTTGTAGCCCGATTTCAATGGAACTTTATCTATCGTTGGCTATCTTCATTGGGTCGGTCGGCGTGAACGGGTTATAGACTAAAGTACACGTCGGGATTAAATTTTAAGCCCATGATACTTTGCACGTTTTCCGGTTCAAATATATTTGCACAGTTTGCCATTAATGGGTTGCACGGTTTGAGTCGGTATTAGCAACAAACTGCATACCGACTACAGGGCGAGGGCACATTACGGGACGTTTTGCGAGTGTGCGTTAAAGTCCCATTTTTGTCCCGGAGTTCGACTTTCATATGTCCTCATAAATCTTCATGCACTCCTATTTTAACTCTAGTAGGTCACGGGTGTTGTTATTACCTGTAGGGGACACTGTGTGATGATCACAAGCCCGTTATGGCCGTTTTTGAAGGACAAAAATTTATTGCAAATACGGTTTAACGTTGTACTCGAGCATGATAAAGTCATCACGACCACTCAAAAATCGTCAAATGTCTCCAAAGCCATCTCAGGAAGATTTTTGAAAAAGTTTTGAAAAAAATATTCATCTCAGGTTTTTTTTGTTCAAACATTTTCTCCATGAAGTTTCGTTTGACCTGTTTATCAGCGATTTTTGACTTAAGGCTCTTTTGATATGAGGGCACATAGGCCGTTGTGTGACGATCGTCACACAGTGACGCCCAAGAGTTAAAAAGTCCGTCAAATAGACTTTCTTTCCTTTTTGACTTGCTCCTTATTGAGTACAGGTTGTACTGTACAGCATGTCTTATTTAGTCATCTTCATTTGATACTAAATAATTATTCCTGCACTATGTTATAAAAGTACTGTATTATTTTTTTGTCTAGTTTATCGCGGGATCAGAAAAAAAGTACTTTGTTTATGACCAGGCCAGTGTTAATTTGCGGAAGGAATGTTTCGGCACAGCATGTTAATTTTACGCGCTTATTAAAGCAATCCTATTTTGAAAAAACTTGTGTCTTAATCGAATTTTGGTTGACTAATTTTCATTCCTTCGTATTATCTTATAATAATCACTATGCTACAAGAACGGTGAAGGGTACTTTCGCGACCATTTGTGGTCGCGAAAAAACCCGTTTATTAGTACTTTTGCGACCACGTGGTCGCCTCACCTAAAACGCACTTTCGGGACCATCTTTTGAACAACGATTCGCGACCAAATAGTATGGTCGCGAAAGTACTCATAAACGGGTATTTTTCGCGACCAGAAATGGTCGCGAAAGTACCCCACTCCACAAGAACACCTGGTTATTAGTCATCCTACAGGGGGGTCTCTTATTGAAGGACAGCGAATTTAGTGACAAAATTCAAATTAGGGGATAAAAGTGGACTTCACGTCCTTTACCTAATAGATAAAGTGCAGCAAACCGTCCCTTAATATCGTTGTCTTTCTGAAAAAGAACGTTTCACAAATTTTTCGGAAAAAATCATGAAATTCCCCAAATAATCAATTCTTCGAACGTTTTTGGTCGAATAAAATTTTGGTCTGAAAAGGTTTGCTCCGGAGGACTCCGGTGCCAAAGAAGACCAGGTTATAAACCTAGACCACTGAGTCCACAGATGTGACGCGTAACGATTGGGCTAGGGTTAAGAATACTTTTTTTCTACATATTGCGTAGCAAAATTTCCCTTAAAACAGGTTAGACTTAATGTCGAGAGCGTAGGCGTTTTTACTTGAAACTAACCGTTCAACGTTTCCCCTTAAACGTCAACTAATGGCATTAGGGTTAACGTTCACACGCATGTTTTTTTATCGCCAACAAATCATTATATTTGTAAAAACACCCGTTTTTCTCACATTTTGAACACTTTGTAAAAATATCATCAAACATGCGTCAACACCCAAAAACAAATGGTTGAACGGAAATGAACTGTTCTGCGCATTATTAAAGCTTGTTAAATTAAAGCTTAAAATTAATTCAAATTAATTATGTCGATTAGCGGACAAAAATCTATGTTGTAATCAGCGACGCTTTTTTGGTACAACAATATTTTTCTCGGAAAAAAGCGACCCTTATTTGGCGAAAGCGACCCTTATTACAGGGGCCCATTTTTGCCAACCCCTCTGTAGAGGGTTTTTCGACCTTAGTGATTAACAGGGTAACCTTGGTTTTTGTCAATGTGTCTTTTCCAAAGCCCTGTAGAGCGTATAGGAAGATTTACAAAATAATGTTTTTTGGTGTCAAAAATTATCGCAAAACGTTATTTAGAAGGTTTGACAACAATTTTTGTTCAAACGATTCTGTTTCCCCAATTGGCACGACCCTGTACGCAATTATTAGCGGGATATCCTATCTAGAATAAAGAATTATTGCAGCATAACATAATAATGCCAAAAGGCCCTGTTTTGACAACACGCAAAATAAAAGGAAACAAAATGTGTATTTTTTTTGTCCCCTCCAAAAATTTTCTTGCCCAAATAAACATCAGACTTCCTGACCAAAATACCCTGCTTCAGTTGCTTTGTTTGATTAATTTCTTGGTGATTAATTAGTTCGAATTAGAATAGAAATAAAAAAAAGTGTATTTTGTTCGATAATACTAAAACGATCGGACTGGACAACGGCCCGAGCTGTTTGGAAACATTTTAGAAACAATTCAAGGCCCAGAAATAACTAAAAATATACAGGACCTAATAAACCCAATTCGAGAACCTTTTTTCGACTGTTTAGATACATACATATTATACTAAATATTTTGATTTAATTTAATTTTGTAACGGATTAGCTAGAGCGGAGCATTCATAATATTAATGCAAAGAATCTGATTGTTAATACTTACATTGTTTCACGTTTTTTTAAATACAGAGAATCGTTCACGGATTTTTGCATCACATTTAATGAGCAGATACACTAGCTAACCAGGTTTCTTAACTCCTGGGGGCTCACACAACGGCCTTTTTGCCCTCATATGATATGAGTCATATCTCATGAAAACGGCCTCAAATAAAAAAAAACACATGATAGACGGGTTAAACCAAATTTCGTGGAGAAAATTTTGGAACAAAATATTGAAAAAGTCTTCCCAAGATGACTAGGGAGACATCTGAGGATTTTTTTAGTGATGTAACTGAATTGGTCATAGTGGAGTACCCCGTATAACAATCTTCACAAAGAATTGTATCCTTTAAAAACGACTATAGCAGTTATGTGTGATTATCATCACACAGTGTCCTTTACGGGTTATATTAACTCTCAGGGGGAAGGAGTTTTTGGGAACTCGTAGGGGGAAATGCGTGTAAATAAACACGCACTTAAAAAATTCACAATAATTCGTAATAATTCAAAAAAACTGATAAAGTCAAGCTCTACGTCAAACTACGACGATCTGACTATTCATAAATTGATTTGGGCCACCAAGGCCCACTAGAGAGCTGTTTGAAATCTCCAACCTAAGCAAAAAATAACACCGTCAATCGAATTTTCTCGAAAAGTTGAGGGGGCATCAATACCCGTTTTGCCCTACGGGGTCTCCATATGCCTTAAATCGACGAAAAACACTGTTGCGTGTCTATTTACACGCAATTCTCCCTGTGAGTTAACATCTGTGACCCACTGGAGTTAATAATTTTTCAATTAATAATTGGTACCGAACCGCCCACGACAACCGTAAAAGAACTGTTCTCGCGAAAAGACTTGTTTTCTTTTTATTTCAACTTTTTGTTTGAATATTTACATAATTTATTACTTTTAGGTACGTACGAATCAATATCAATCAAGTTATTACATAAGCTTTTTTATTATCTGATATTTTGGAAAATTATGATAAATTCGAAAACGGAATAATTCCGAAATATCAGACAATAAATGATTTTGTGTATAAATGGACGTCTCGACTGCTGATACTATGTTATTCTTGGTAAATGGCGGTATTAATTGCATGTTAGTTGCAATACGAAAAAATTGACCAATCACATGACGAAGTACCTCTGGAAGACATAGTGCGAATCGAAAATCTAGAGGTACCGTATGTACGACCTAAGAGTTTTTACTTAGCGCCTCTTTCATTTAGTTAAAGTGGCTTAGGTCGTACATACGGTATAATATAGAGATTATAGGTCAAGAACGTGAAAAAAACTACAATAATCTCAAAACACAAATTATTGCCACCGTAAACCTGTTTACACCAGGAGCGTCGATATCTTTCACTTTTCCCGTTCGTCTCGTTATATTTGACTTTTTTTGACAAACGTTTACCAGTTCATCCGCTCACATACTTTGTTTTTATTGGTTAGTTAGGAATCATATTTTTTTTTGAAAAAGAAGTTACAAAATTTTTGAAATTTTTGAAGAATCAAAAGTTCATGAAAATTTATTACAAACATGAAATTTTGCCATATATGAAAAATTTTCACAAACTTGTGACAAATTCGTTAATTTTTCCTGAATTCCGTTGTTTTCAAAACGCACTGCGCCGTCATGTTTCAATTTTGCGTTATTTTCCACTTTTTTGCCAGGTCGTTTAGATTGATAACCGCGCACGTGGTCTATAAAACATCAAGATCACGAAAATCTAGAAACCCAATGATTTAATTGAATAAGTTGTATATAAAAATATTCAATTAACGCACATTTTAAACGGACCAAATAATAAACTGTATAAGGCCCTTAAGATAGTTTATTACATAATAAAGTGAACTTGAGAAACACTTAATTACCTAAATACCCTTTTTGATATTACGCACAGATTAATTTAGCCATCCTATGTAGCCCCGCTTTGCGGGCCGATTCTTGACCCCAATAAGATATTATCAAACTATGTAGTCCCGCTTCGCAGGCCCATTCTATACCTCAATAGGAAAATAACATACTATGTTACCCCACTTGGCTCAACTGCGTCAAATGATAAAAATGGTTTTTCAGAATTTTTTTTTTTTTTTGGTTATCCGTCATTTTTTCCGTTTGCACCGTATACATATACGAACGTAAAACACGAGGTTTGACTACATTATGGTAATCTACTTTAGATGTTCGTTCTGTGTAGGGAAATAAGTTGTTTATAAAAACATGGAATCGAGCGTCAATTATTTTTACATGGCGCAATGATTATTATTTGTGTAAGACGAAAAAACATGTGTAGGGCGCACGATAATCCCAGGAAGACGCTGTCAACGCTAGTATACTTAAATTATATAACATGGCAGTCTAATTATTAATTACTATTCCTCGAGTTTGAAATTATTTTCACTCCGGGAACAAGATAAAAACGCACAAAAACTCGGTGGAAAACGCCAAGAAACATTTTTTGAACATTTAACATTAATATACCCCCACCCCCCGTCCCCCGTTATTGGGTACAAAATTTGAGAAAAAGGCCCCCAAATGGGAAAATTATTGTATTCTACAACATGGTATTATACAGTATTGCCAATTCTGAACTTGAGCAGAAACTGGATTAGTCCACTACAATCCACTTTTTTTTAATTTTACGCCGAATGGCCCAATTACGCACAAAAATTGTTGGTTTTCACTTTGGTTTTTAACTTAGTGTTTTAACTTTTCACTTAAGTGGTTTTAAGAATACTAAGAAGAAAAAAAAATAAGAATTAGATAGGTCAAATTTTCGAAAAAAAAATGTTTTGGCCATTGTACTGAGAATCAAAAAGTAGAATATAGGGACCGAGGTCAGTTTTGCGCCAAGTTCAACGGGTCACGTGATAAATTGGGATAAAGGCATGGTTTATCACGTGANTTGGGAACTTCATCGTATATCTTCAAAATATCTTTTTTTGTATCAGCCGACAAGTGATAAACAAAGTTTTTCTCTTTTTTTTGCCATTTTGAATTAATTTTATGTTCAAAAAGAACAAGTTATACAGTTTATGCACCGAAATTTGATACAAAACTAGAACGCGCCCGACCGTGGGTTTATGTGACCAAAAAAATTTCAGCAAAGTTTTCCGCCTACGCCTGAGGGTTTATCTGACCAATTTTGGTTTATGTGACCACTTTTCAGGTCGCAAAATGGTCACATAAACCCTTAGGGAGTGTATAGGGACCGAGGTCAGTTTTGCGCCAAGTTCAACGGGTCACGTGATAAATTAGGATAAAGGCATGGTTTATCACGTGACCCGTTGAACTTGCCGCAAAACTGACCTCGGTCACTATATTCTACTTTTTGATTCTCAGTACAATGGCCAAAACAGTTTTTTTCAAAAATTTGACCTGTCCAATTATTGGACTCCAATTCTTATTTTTTCTTCTGAGTCAAATTTACGTTTTGAGTTCTTTTTTGTAAGTTTCCCTGAAGTGGTTATGACTTCAATATTGCATTTATAACCACAAAATCGTATAAAAAAACGTCTAAAAACCCTTTCTCTCGTCTGAAGCATAGTTATTTTCACGTGAACGTTTCATTTTGACTTGCTGCATATAAATTATAAACAATCAATGCCACCTGTACAGTTTCCATTTTCCACTTTTTTCAGTTATTTGATTTTTTTTTGCGGTTCTTGGTCTGAATCTGGGGCCTGATTGAGCAGTCGAATTTTTGTTTTGACTTTCATTCTAAATATTAACAAACCTTATTTTGTGGTGAGCGTGCCGGACAGTACCCAGTTTGCTTTACTTTGTTTGACAAACACTGTCTGATCCATTGTCTAAATTTGACCCCGGAAATTGTGATGTCATAATATATTTTTGGCCAAAGGTTTTTTGCCCGTTTAAATCCGACAAAACTCGATGCTAAGCTAATAAGCCTCCTGGAGAACCTGCGCCATTATATTACAGTCCGAATTGAACCCAAAAATAGACTCCTAGACATTATGAGTATATGAACGCGTTTCTCGCTTTTGTCAACCTTGGGGTCTTTTACATCAACAGCAGGTTTATGCCGGACAAACCCACAAGTGGCCGGACAAGCCCCAAGGGCGTACGCACAATAATTGGAAAACATGAAAAATATGGCCGAATAAACCCGCAGGAGGTGTACAAATACACAGGTACTTAACCGTCCATTACTTAACCGTCCGGAACCGGCTTAACCGTCCACTTTTTGGCTAATGTTTTTTAGAGCTAACGTCTTCGCCCTATGCCCTTAACCGTCCAGTTTGGCTTAACCGTCCGTTCTTTAGTAAATTATTTTGAAAATTTTCTCTTTTTTTCTCAAAAATTAATGTCATATAGCAATATTAAAACTTTTTCAATGGTCAATTGAGTAAAAAAGTATAAAATAGTAAGAAATAACAGTCATAGAAAAGAGTCACGAGTTATAGCCTATAACTTATAGGAGATCTAGTTTTTATATAAAATGGCTATTTTTGCTTAACCGTCCACCCTATTTTTGCTTAACCGTTCAC
>SCLG01000199.1:287121-306983 GCA_004367875.1 Oikopleura albicans
CACAGTGCTCCTTGACAACCATAACGGTTTCCGGCTCCTAGAAGACCAATTTTGACGATTAAAAAAATAATCCGGGTAAGTTCGACACGGCGGTTTTTTTTTGTTTGGTTTCGATTAACCGATTTCCCGTTTTTCCGTTTTAATTTTTTTCTAGTGACCGAAATTAACCGGAAATGACCGGAAATAAGCCGGAAATGACCGGAAATTAGCCGGAAAAGACCGGAAATAAGCCGGAAATGACCGGAAATTAGCCGGAAATGACCGAAAAATAAGCCGGATTCTTTTTTTAATCGTCAAAATTGTTCTTATGGTCCTTCAGGAGCACGAGCGGGCCAACCCGCCTTATAACTGGACGCTTAATAACTGCGCAGGGAGTGTATAGTACAATTCATATTTTCTTCTTATAGAGAATTACGAAATATAACGTCCTAGTAAGACGAAAAAACTAAAAATACTCAATTTGCTCAAACTTTTAATCAGAATATGACAAAATTTGTTGTGGGCGTTGTAATATTTTTTATTGGGAATTTTTCGTTGTTTTCTTACTACAGGGTTAGTTTCATGAAAATCGGCCGAGCGTTTGAAGTATTCTGTGTCGACATACTTTAAAATGATATAAAGACCAATTTTCCTATTTTTATTTTGAACTACCGGTTGAGTTTCATGAATTTTTTTACGAAGACGCGCATTTATAAAGAGGGGAGAAATGAGGGGTACCCTAGTTCAGCAAAAAAGGGAAAAATGGGTCTTTTTATCATCTTAAAATATGCCGACACGGAAGACTCGAAACACTCGGCCAATTTTCATGAAACTTAACCGGTAGGACGCGTCCGGACGTTAATTTTTCGTTTGCTACTTGATCAAAAATTCTTGAATGGGTCGATAACAAACATAACAGTATCTCAAAAATGATTTTTTTGAAATCTTGAGCTGAAGTTAATTTTTTTTCCGTCAGGAGTAAACCCAGAACTTCAGTAGAAAAATGAATGATTTCTTCTCACAATTCTTTTTGGTTACCGCCATTTAAGGTATGTAAGGTGTGCACGTTTCGAAAGGTATTTGGCATATACATTCCAAGTACATCGTATAATCGCTTTACCAGATTTCGAAAGGGTGCAATTTATCAGCCTTGAGACAAAAAGTTATAAATATTAGTTATTTAGTTATATGTTAGAGCCCGATCATTTTTTTACTTCAATAGGTTACAGGTGTTCGTTTAACCCGTAGGGGACACTGTGATGATCTTTACAGGCCGTTTTTTAAGGTAAGATTATTTTCAAAGATTGTTTGATGGATCGCAGTATGGCGAATCCATCTTGACCAATAACAAACTGGTCAGTTGTCTCAAAATTCATCTCAGGAAAATTTTTGAAACAAAATTTAGAAAAATTTAGAAAAATTTTTTTTCCCGATTTTTTCCAAAATTTTCTCCATGACATTGGGTTTGATCTGCGTATCAGCGATTTTTGATTTGATGCGGTTTTGATTAGATATGGGGGCAAAAATGCCGTTGTCTGATAATTGTCACACATTTACCTCCCGTAGTTAAGTTTTTAACTAATAAGCACATGTTTCTTTATGTTTTCTTGTATACATTAAATGCACTATTTTCTTAAATGCACTATTTTCTTATAAGCATTTTTTTAATTAAGCTGGTCTTATGTCCAATGGTTTTGTAGTACTTTTTACTGAGTCATTACAACCGTATATGTTTTTTTCTACTTTTGTTGCCTAAAATACCGGTCTTCCCTAGTCAAAGTAAATTGTACTTGAAGTAAATTATTCCAGACTTCTGTTAAATATTTATTCGCGATGAATACCCCAAAAATTCATGACGATATGCATAGAATTTGATCATGGATTGTTGTACATTTCTCAGCCCACTACTGTGACGTTTACCGCGCACGACGAAATATTTAAAATTATGACCGTCCACTCCAGTCAACTTTCTTAATCATATTATGTCACTGGGCATAACTCGAACAAATTCTTAAAAAAAAACATTTTTTTCGTGTAAAATAGTTTTATATTGATTTGCCGAAAAATTCTGATAACAATTATTTTTGGAGGCTACAATTGGTCGCCAAATGAGGAGTTTTTTGCCAAATAAGGTTGTATTTTTGCTTGAATAAATATCTTTGGTCCAAATAAGGGTCGGTTTGGCCAGAAAATATTATTACCCCGAAAATATTTTTCGATTTCTTAACCATTTTATGAGATATCATGAATCATGATTCATGATATATCATTACAATGTATCATATTTTTTTGATATCTTATGACATGAAATCTATTGTACGACATTTTATGACAATTTATGACATTTAATGACATGAAATCTATTGTACGACATTTTATGACAATTTATGACATTTAATGACATTTTATGACATTTTATGACATTTTATGATATTTTATGAAATTTCATGACATTTTATGACATTTTATGACATTCTAGGACATTTTATGACATTCTATGACATTCTATGACATTTTATGACATTTTATGACATTTTATGACATTTAATGACATTTAATGACATTTTATGACATTGTCTGACATTTTCTGACATCTAATGACATTCTATGACATTCTATGACATTCTATGACATTTTATGATATTCTCTGACATTCTATGACATTGTATTATATTTTATGCCATTTTATGACATATTATGACATTTTATGACATTATATGACATTGTTTAACATTTTATGACACTTAATGACATTTTATGGCATTTTATGACATTTTATGACATTTTAGGTCATTTTAGGACATTTTATAACTTTTTATACAACAAGAACTTCTCAATGGTCAATAATCGGTGTAAAAATTGGATATAATTTTAACACCTTCTAACCAGCGTTTCTTTAATTTTTCTTCGATATAAACAGTCCATTTTTGACAACAAACTCGTTTTTGATTAGGGCTTGAGTTGGTATTGTCATTAGAGCGAACCAACAGTGACAATTTGTCGTCTGTCAAATCGTTAGGTTTAGAAGATGAGGCATTTGCGAGTTCCAAACAAGCATTCTCGAAAATGGCAAGATACACGGATTAGAATTGTGCAAGTGGTGTGATTGCGGTCCGACTTAAACCAAGTCGAAAAAACTCAAAAAAAAAAACTCAAAAAAAGAGTCTCAAACACGTGTTTATTGTTCCACATTCCGATCAGTTACAGATTTGGTTATGTCATGCCGACGACGGGCCCCTTGTGCCAAATACGAAAAAAAATCCAAAGCGGAATAATTCCACGGCACAAGTTTGGCGGGTGTTTTGTTTTTTATCTCTTTTTCTACCGCTCGAAGTTCTTTCAACGAACAGTGACAAAATTATTACACTAAGGTAACCTTCGGAATTTGCTTGTTTTATGCAGAAATAAAAAGCAAAATGCTCTTCACCAAAATCAAATGACATCAATGGATGTTGGGTGAACTGTATTTATAAAAATAATATAGTAAAGTACTTTTACGACGTTTTATGATCTTTCATGACCAGCGTTGGGAAAATTTGAGCGTTAGTCAACGCTTGCGTTAGGCGTTGGGAACATTTGGAGTGTTGGCCAACGCTTGCGTTGGGCATTAGTAAAAATTCGACCATTGGCCAACTTTTCCAACACTGTTCATGACCTTTCATAGCCCTATATGACAATTAAAAATAATTAAGGGTGGTCTGCTCGATTTGATTACAATTCAGCATGATTTTTTTATTACACCACATTGAATACATATAGTTCTCTTCAGATTATGTGTAAAGGTTTAGTGAATGAGTTCAAGTGCGAAAAAATAAGCATGCATGTTTGTAAACAAATCGAGCAGACCACCCTTAAAACTTTTGTTTGCTTTTTTGCAAATATTGTACATTTTTTTACGTTTTTGACATTCTTTATTAAAAAAGTATGGGTCTATGATGGCTAACCGGGCGAAATTACGGGTTAATTTTTGACACGTAAACTAAGAATAAGATATAATTCACCAAAAACAATTTTTTTTCAAACCCTTCAAACGAGTATACGTAGAACCGATAGCATACTATTTAAAAATCTAGAATAGTTTTAATCTAATATATATGCATTTGAGTCAATCCGCATGGGTAATATAATTACGAACGCTTATGCTGTATTCTAGAGATTATCTCATTCAAAATTATAATCCTTTTGGCATCAATTGAAAAAGACTCTTGAAATGTTTCGGCCTAAAATCATTTTTTTTTTGGTCAAGTGATAATCTCATTTCAAGTACTGATGTTATAGAACCGGCATTTGGAAGTGATAAGAGATGATCGTGTAATTATTAATCTGAGTTTTTCCCCCGATATTTCAAAATCTCAAGGATTTCGGCCGAAAAAACACACAATTCTCGCCGGTCTGGTCGATTATCGATTCAAATTGTATCATTTACGATAACGTCCGCTTCTTTCTAAAAATGAAAAGGAAAAAACATATTTCCATGCAGTATGAGTCATACTGTATGACTGATAAAATCTGCTTATCCTGGGTNAGAACGTGACACTTTCAATTGCCAAAAACTGTCACGTTCTCGTGATTTTGTCACGTTCTCGTGTGACTGTCACGTTCTCGTGACATTTTTTGACAACCGTTCATAATTTTTTGTCAAATTTTTCACTATGAAAACTTGAAAAAATGTTTTTGTCGTTATGAGATGATTAGATAAAAAAGTGACGCTGAACACAGTCGTCAACTTTTTTTTTTGATTAAACTTTTTTTTAAGTGTTCGATCCTCTGTCATGTTCTCGTGCGAATTTTTGTTAACCACACATAATGTTTATGTCTGACCGTCTAATATAGGCTTTAAACCAATAAAATAGTCTTAAAACCGTGAAATATGGTAATTTGGTAACTGCCACTTTATTGTTATAAAATAAAAAAAATAAATTTTTGTGGATTTATTACATTATCATGAATAAAGGTGATGGACAATCAAAGAAGAAAAAATTCGTGACTCTCAAAGAGAAAATATTCATGATTAAGTACAAAGATATGAATGAAAAGTGTTCTTTAAATGATATTTGTAAAGCAGCCGGTGTGGAATTTGGACGTCCCTTTGTACGGCAAACCGTTTCACAAATACTAAAGAAAAAAACAGACATACTGGCCTGTCAGTATGACCAATCGGCAGTACAAATACCGTCGATAAAATACACTCACTTCGAACAGAAAGAGTTTCAAAAATTCGGACTTCAGACTAACTTACTTTTTAACTCCTGTGATTTTAATCCGTTTGAATGTTGATAATCTCAATTTAAATCCGTATTTTATCCAAAAATTACATTTAGCTAAACATAAGTTTCACGGGTAAAAATAAAAACATTGTTACGAATTTTATACGTAGTTCTCGAATTTTCAAAAAAATAATAACCAGAACACAATCCTTACTTCCAATACAGACGATTTTATTGACGAAAATACCGTCCGTATTGTGGTGAATTGTCATAAAGTTTCCATTTTTGGCTGTTTTGAGGACATTTATCATAAAAGCGTCCGTATTGGAAAAAAAGTGTCCGTATTGAGTGAGTCCGTTTTCCCAAATCACACCAAAATCACATACACCGGGTGCGCAGTTATCGGGCGGGTTTGTGTCCAGTTATCGGGCACCCTGCGCTGTTATCGGGCACCCTGCGCATTGTTTTTGAATATATATGTGTGAAAATGACCACATTTCCCGCTCGTGCTGTTATCGGGCGGGTTTTTTTGCATATTTTTACCTTATTCCGCTTCCGCCCTGAGCAGTTATCGGGCGCCCGATTAAGGCTTTTTTGTCGCGAAACCCGCCCGATAACTGCGCACCCGGTGTATTTGTGATTTTAGTCCCTTTTTGCCAATCACAGTGTAATTTTTGCATCATTGTGATTGAAACGTTTGTGATTTTATGATTTCTAAGATTTTGTGAGCGTGATTGGATTTTCTCAAAAATAACACGTTTTTTACATCCCTGATTGAGAGTAATGACTGTATTTGGTTAGATAAACTCTTAAAGACCCTTGTGGAAAAAATGACGCAATGTTATCAAAGATGTAACCTTAATTACAATTTGACTTTGATAATTATAGAAGATTTGAAAGAACATGAATACGCGGATGAGCCAACAATTTTGAACCGTAAATTTTGTCGAGGGTGGTTCACTAAATTTTGTCGCCGACACAACTTTCGATCAGGCTACAAAATATTTTTTCCGTTAATTTGTGTATTTTTTATAACGGAGAAAATGTTTTCGCTCTCTGCTATTTTTTGCGTTTCGCTTAAAATCAGATTATTACCCTAAATAACCACCAGAAATGCATTTTACCTCATCGCCTTTTTCTTATGACTTATAAGGTTATGCGGCAATTTATCTTTCAATTAAATCAAACTAGAGACAACGACGTATTTTTAGCTCAAAGGCATATTATATAACGTATATATTACTAGGAGCAGAGTGATTTTTGTTCCCAGTGTCAATTTGTAGTTTTGGGGTTTTGTCTCACAAAAAATGTGAAATCACGCGTTGAAGAATCCAGTAATCTAAAACAGAAACACCGATGAATATACTACACAGGGTGCGCCGTTATGTTTCACTTTTTCCCGTCCGTGCTCTTATGTTTCACTTTTTTGGGAAAATATTTTCCCCAAATACATATCTTTATACGTTAAGCCCTACGCCGTTATGTTTCACTATTTCCCGCTCGGGCCATTATGTTTCACTATTTTTCGAATTTTTTTGTGAAACATAACGGCGCACCCTGTGTACTGTAGGTAGTTTTGTGTTTTTAACGTTTTTTTTTGTAATTTGCAGCCTAATACAGTTGGGGCAAAACACTGGGCACCAAACAACTTATTAACATTGAAATCATTGATCAAGAACGGGCCCGACTTTTGAATTTAATGGATGGTTATTCAGACGACGAGGTCTGGAACGCGGACGAGACCATGTACCCGCACAATGCTTTAGGCCAGTATTCTTATAAGCCGGGTGAAACATGTGGACGTGTTCAACGAAATAATAAAGCACGTTTTACTTTATTGCAGTACGTTGATCGTACTGGTGCTTGCCCCTTCCGTCATGGTTCCATAAGTCATAAGTTATGACTCATAACGGTTTCTATTTGTCGTATACAGTTGTATCACTCATCTTAACAGCACATATCTTGACAAAAATCTAAATTTTTGAACAATTTTAGGCACTATGACTTATAGGCTATGAGTCATAGGCTATAATTCATACATTATGAAAATTATTGTAACCATATATGTATACCCTTATTTTTGGCTGCTCATTATCCGCGGGAACTTAAAAAGAATGACAGAATTGGTGATGAATGGCTCAAAACTTATCAAAACAGACAAAAAACTGCAATTACCGAACGGGGCATGTATTTTAAAAATTTTGCGTTAACCTGTAACCGAAATGGATGGATAACAACTTGCTAAGGGTTATTATAGAAAATAGAAGTTAACAGCGCAGTGCGTAGGCATTATATTTATTAAAGGGGGTCGCCAAATAAGGGTCCTGCGTAGGTTGGAAATTTCAAATAGCTCTCTAGGGCAAAGATGCAAAAGTTATTTTTTAGCGTGCAAAAAATGCTATCACATAAACAACGTTCTATTGCCATCACACGAAAGTTGGACATTGATATCAATACTGTATCAACCATAAGTATTGTACTCACAAGTGTATTTCACACATGGTCTTCTAAAAAGTGAAAAGAGTGCAAATGTTCCTTCGGTAGATCAAAGCGTACAATGTATTGAAAACGGGGAAGTTTTGGAGAGGAGCATCGACGCTTTGTCGCCATAATTGAAATATTTCTAGTGCTGCCACTACGGTGTCCATCTTATTTAAAATTTATGTTTTTACGTCTCTAGAACTTTCGAATGGAGCGTTTGGTCAACTTTAGAAAAGGTAACTAAGACTACATACATTGTAAAAATAACCTGGCCTAGTATTCTAGATATTTTCAAGGTTAATTTTTGATAAAACTCGACATGTGAGAAGGTCATCATACAATTTCTATAACAAAACACAATCAAATTGTTGTTTCCTTTAAACTTATCTACTCGGCTAATTATCTCAAAAAGTAGTGCAAATAATTGTTTTATCTCAAAAATAAATAAAAAAGACACTTGCTATACTTTTTTGTAAGAATTGTAGTGCGGACCAGGGCTCGGCAAAAATCGAATAAAAAAAAGCTCAACTTTCGGGTTTACCTTTTGAGAAAAGCTTAACTTTCCTCAACTCACGAGGTCAGCTTTAAAACAAGCTCAACTTTCCTCAACTGCCGAGGTTAGATTTGAAAAAAAGCTCAACTTTCCTCAGCTTTCCTTAAAAAAGCCCAATTGTAATTTTTGGCTCTGAGCGAGCCAATTGTGCCGAGCCATGCTCACAATGACTTATTTTCTTGTTTTTTCATATTTCCGCCGAAAAAACATTTATGCAATGGCCAGAGGACGGCACAGTCCTTAACATACTTGTATAATCGCATATGGCATTTAGAACAGAACTTTTGCATCTCTGCTCTAGGGGCCTTGATGGCCAAAATCAACTTCTGAATAATCAAATCGACGTAGTTTGACGAGCTCTACAACTTGGTTTAACTAGTTTTTTTGGTTTGCCCACTTCTTTCATATCTACTCATGAAAATTTCTCTAAAATTCCTTCAAAATGTATAAAGGTCAACGTAAAAATGACTAAATTTAAAAACCCTTGCTAAAGTTCATTTGAACAAGAGATGATCAATCTTAATACTCACTTGTTAAAGAAAGATAAACGTATTTTACTCATTTTATTAGGGATCGAAAAATTTTATTAGAAAAGTTTTATTTTTTTATGTTTACAGTGTAAGTTATACTGTATAACCCAACTAAAAAATCATACCTGACACTCTTAAGAAAGATATTTTGATCCCTATAATTAGGACAACGCACCGGGGCACAAATTACGCATTGAGTTATCGCAAATAAAATTTGCGTTTCTGGCCCCCAATTTAACGTGTTGTGGTCTTAAATATACAATATAAATTTATATTGTCAATATTTTCAAATTCTACTCGATGTCGTAACACCATGCAACTTAACAAAATTGACTTAAATTAACAGTCTGCTCGCGGCAACCTTTTCACCTACGCCCTACCTATGTAACTTAACAAAATTCACGTAACTTAACACCTTTTTTCTATAAATTATGGAATAAGTCGTAAAATAAACATTTTAAAATCAAATAAGCCCTTTTTATTTCAATTTTTCTCAAATTAACCCTATGAGGCGCCCTAATTCCATAACGGCTGTTTAAACCACCATAACGGCCGCGCTTTTCGAGAACAAAAAACGGCCGTTATGAAATTAAGAACTGTAATTAAGAGCACAATATAAGGCCTCGGTGCAGCCGGTTGATCAGGCGGTTAATGCATGCTGCAAAACCCAATATAAACAATGGCTTAATTTGCAGATTTACCACAAAAAAACGCCAAACAAAATGGAAAAAATATTTAAAATGGCGGACTTGGTCATTAATATGGACACATCAGTAGGGAAGTACGCGTGGCTCAAAGGGGGTGGCCTTAAAGATTCCATGCGGCCCTGTAACAGCAGTTTAGATCAGTGTTGGAAACGTTGGGCGTTGGAGAAATTTTCTTCTTAACGCGTTGGGCGTTGGGGAAATTTTTCTTCCCAACGCGTTGGGAGCGTTGGGGAAAAATTCAAGCGTTGGCCAACGCTCAAATTTTTCAAACGATTAACGCAATTTTATACTGTTTTAGCAATTTATGCTGTGTAAAACCAAGACGCCCCTACGACATGTTCTATTTAATGTCTAAAATAGTTTTACACTTATCCGTTAAGCATCAGTGTTGGAATTGTTCGGCGTTGGGAACGTTGAGCGTAGGTTAGATTTTATTCCCAANTTTTTTTTTTGGTCAAGTGATAATCTCATTTCAAGTACTGATGTTATAGAACCGGCATTTGGAAGTGATAAGAGATGATCGTGTAATTATTAATCTGAGTTTTTCCCCCGATATTTCAAAATCTCAAGGATTTCGGCCGAAAAAACACACAATTCTCGCCGGTCTGGTCGATTATCGATTCAAATTGTATCATTTACGATAACGTCCGCTTCTTTCTAAAAATGAAAAGGAAAAAACATATTTCCATGCAGTATGAGTCATACTGTATGACTGATAAAATCTGCTTATCCTGGGTGCGTCAAATAAGGGTCGGGTCGCCATATAAGGGTCGGTTTATCAAAACACCAAACTGACTATTATTTGGCGATCCCCCTGTATGACTACTTACGAATTAAGTGAGGTTCATGAAAAATTCTTCAAATTGAAGGAGTACCATTATGATAGAAAACGTTAAAAGCTAGAATTATTTCTGATGAGTCTTGTATTACATGGTAGCTTTACAGAAAAATATGAGAAACCAGGAAGTCTGATTGAACGGCATTATTGAAAACAAATCTTTGATGGCCGCAGTATGTACCTGAGTGGCCGTGAGAACTTGTTACATTAACGGAACATCAGAGAAAAAAAAACATTTCAAGGAGTTAATTTGTCATACAAATTATGACGAGCGTTTTATACAGCAGGAAACATCTTATAAGTTATAAGATAAGATATAAGTTATAACCAATTCCTTCTTGATAAATAATGCAATCGACAAATTCCGAAACTAAGTATCTTTCTGTTTTTCTCGAAAACGATTTACTCTGGGAAAGCCAAAAACATATGAAAGTTATAACAAATTAACTAGGGGAAACGCGCAAAACAAGTTCTAAATATATTTTTATCCGAACGTCATGAAATGTAACGAAAAAAAAAATGCAAATTAATCAATGCCTGGAAGACCGTTTAACATTTTTAACGTTTTTTCTGCAAACAGTAAAGCTAAAAACTGCTGAATTCAATATTTTAACTGCCGCTTACATTTTCCGTATACGGTTCCGGCCACATTTCCACATATTGTGGCCACAATATTTTCGGACAAATCCGTCGAATTGTTTTACAACTATTTAGTTTTTTTTCAATTTTGTGACCCGATAAATGCACATGTCTTTCTGTAAACCTCTTTGGACCTCTAGAGAAAGAAAAATCAGCCATAATCACAATTTTTTTCATAAAAAAAGTAATTTGGTCATTCGACTTAAAATTAAAAATTGGATTGAGGTGGCCTTAAATCAAATTCATCAGGTGGCAGGGTGAACTTGAGCCAAAGTTAGATCAACTTTCAGGGTAAGAACTTTTTGATAACCCGTAGAGGGAAATTGTGTGCGCGTATGCACACACTTAAAAATTCACAATAAATCGCAACAATTCTGGTAAAACTGTAAATTCGGTAAATCCAAATAATTTGTAGAGTTCGTCAAACTACGTCGATCTGACTATTACGAAATTGATTTGGGCCACCAGGCCCACCTAGAGAGCTATTTGAAATATCCAACCTACGCAAAAATACCGCCAATGGAGTTTTCNTCGAAAAGTTGAGGGGGGGTCAGCAATACAAATTCTGCCCTACGGGGCCTCCTTATGCCTTAAATCGACGAAAAACCAAGTCGTGTGCATATATGCACACACTTCCCCCTGCGCGTTAAGATATAATAATAATCTATTCCGTTATCTTACGGTGAGATTCTAACCCAACGTGGATGGGAAAGTTAAATGATTTTTTAATACGCCCTACACATTTATCGTTTTCTACTACATACATACATGTAAATGAGGTATACTGTATACCGTATACAGTCCTAACTTCCGTCAATGGAATTTTCTCGAAAAGTTGAGGAGGGGGTCAGCAATACCAATTCTGCTAGACACACTTTCCCCTGCGAGTTAACGCACTACACTTTTTAAGTTTACTTCAAATGGCCAAATTGCTTATTTTGTAAAAATAATTGTGGTTATGGCTTATTTTTTCTTTAAGAGGCCCAATTCTTAATTCTGTTTTTTCACCGTAGAAATTTTTTACCCAAGCTCACTGCTTGATTTTAAGTTTGTTAGAACGCGAATCAGAATAAAGTTGGAAATAAAAAAAAAATAGAATTCACTTTGAACAAATTCCAGTCTGGAAGAGAACTGTTCCGTGTTTTTTTGCTCTCTCTCTCAAAATCTTATTTCGGTAAATGATAATCGGATAGAAGGTGCTTTTGCACTTCCAGAGATCAAATCTTGCGGTATTTTTTCTTTCTTTATTTTTCTTTGAGTCAAAAAGCTCAACTTCATCCACGCGGCTCCCTTAATGCACTTTTTTTGTCTTTTCTTTATTGGTATTAAACTCATTAGCACTATTCTGGACTTCAAAGAGATCAAGAAAAGTAAACTCGCTGGAAATCGAATGTTTATTTTACTTTTTTTTTTTGCTCCGGGAGTTAAAGAAAATTCTACTTATTTTTTTAAGAACGAACAGTGCCAATCCGATTCCATAGAAAGAAGAGAAATAATAAAATGATTTTTTTTTAAATTCAGACACACGTTACTCTGAAATAAACTATCGTGAACGTTCGGTATATCAGTTTTTTATAAAAAAATTTTGGAATTAGTGGACCTAGCCTTAAAAACTTGATTGAATATGCTTCAAAAAAGATAAATTACAAAAGTTCAAACACAAATATGTAATTAATCTTTAGACACATAAAGAACTGTTCTTTTTCTTGGAGGAATCGAACTGGCGGGCAAAAAAATGAAAAACCCTCAGTTGATAGAGCTGGTCTCGTGGATTCCAAAAAAGTGTATAAAAATATTTTTGGACCACTGGTTTTCGAGATACCGGTCGGTTAAGTTTTGCTAAAAATATTTTTTGTTCGCCAAATTTGTGCTCAATCGATAGAACACACCACAAGCGACATTTTTTCTCATAACGACGACGCACGTTTAGTTGCTGGTTTTCGAGATACCGGTCGGTTAAGTTTTGGTAAAAATGAACAGATGATTTATATCACCCTAAAGACTTATAAATCGTAGGGTTAAGGTTTTGGATCAAGTCAGCTTTCGTGTCGCAAGTAACTGTGCGTATACGCAAGTAACAGATCATTTTCTTGGTCTTTGCTGGTCTACAAAAGCTCTCTAGCGCAAAAACGTTACTCTACAGAGCGTTTGCCATAAATTTTCACTGTACTAAGCACCTATTTTTTACCCAAATTCTAGATCTGAAATGAAGGCGGATTGATTAATTTGGAAAACGCGGAAAATTTGTTTATATTATATAATAACAGACAAGTCTGATCTAATTTGGACGACTTTACCAATTTATAGAGAATCTTAATTTTTGGGTTAAAAGGCCTGTCGAGGAAGCGGATAATATCTCAAAACACGTGATTTAGATCATGCATCTTAATACAGCATACAGGTGTTACGTAATAGCCTCCTCCGCAGGCTAGATCTATATTGAAAAAAATGTCCACATTTGATCAGACTTGCCTGTTATACAGTCGGAAGTGAGAACATCGGGCGACAACCATCTAGAAATAAGGTAAAAAAAATCCGTGCTTTTTTGAAATATCATGAAAAATATTTAACTCACGAAAGCCCTATTATTTATTAAGTTTTTTAATTCAAACACCTAAAGGGTTGTGTTTTTCAGTTTCAAATACAATTTGTTCCTCATTTCAGATGTTTTTTGCTATTATTCTAAATATAATATTTATATTTAAAATATTTCATATTGGCTAAATGGGGATCGCAAAATGTAAGTTACTTATTTAATTGATTATACTAATTACTTCTCATAGTAAGTAAATATGTTGTTGACCTAGCGGGATTAACCTTGAAAATGTCTGATTAGATACAATTAATCTGCGGCAAATTTGTATCAAATAATACTCTGTGTTCGGGTTAATGTTAACTCACAGGCGACAATAAACGATCAAATCAACAATTTATTATTTTATTATTTTAAATGTTTATCAAAATTATCAAAACTAATCAAAATTGATGAAATTTCACTAAAAAAGTATCAATTTGATGATTTATCGTAATGTTTCGAAATTGATCAAGTGCATGAAAAAAAAAATCATCAAAATTTATCAAAATTTATCAAAATTTATCAAAATTTATCAAAATTCATCAAAATTTATCAAAATTTAACAAATTCATCAAAATTTATCAAAATTTATTAAAATTCATCAAATCACATCAAAATTTATCAAAATTCATCAAAATTCATCATAATTTATCAAGTAAATAAAATTAATTGATACACAGGTTACGTACTTAACCGTCCACTAAATTTTTTTTCAAAACTGGACGGTTAAGCCGGTTCCGGACGATTAAGCCGGTAGTGCGTAGGCGATTTTTTTGGGGAAATTCAATAAAAAACGAAGTGGACGGTCAAGCAAAAATAGCCAATTTATATAAAAACTTGATCTCCTATAAGTTATAGGCTACAACACGTGACTCTTTTCTATGACTGTTATTTCTTACTATTTCATACTTTTTTACTCAATTGACCATTGAAAAAGTTTTAATATAATATTATATAGCAATTTGCTATATGACATTAATTTTTGAGAAACTTAGAACAAAATTTCAAAATAATTTACTAAAAAACGGACGGTTAAGCCAAACTGGACGGTTAAGCCGGTAGGGCGTAGGCGTTAGCTCTGAAAAAAAAATTAGCAAAAAAGTGGACGGTTCCGGACGGTTAAGTAATGGACGGTTAATTACTTAACCTGTGTATATGGGATATGTAAAAAAAAGACTTAAGTTATGTCACATAACCGAACATTTACCAATATTTCTATAATTTTTTGGGATATTTTAGTGAATTTCCAATTCAAAATATCTTTTTCACGGTCAAACTGCGAGCGTTCATTTGTTTTTCTTTTTATTTATTTTTGGTTTCTACCAATTAATAGTTTACAATATTTTTCTGCTTTCCAAATTGAATTTGCCGAGCGCTCTTGGCCGTTTGGATGAAATACAAAAATTGTAAGAAGTACGTAAAGATAATAATAATGTAGTCAAAAAATTTTTCTTCANAAAAGTACGTGCTGAGCGCAACGAAACTTTATGCCGAACGCTCTGTAGTATTCTTCCTTCAAATTTCAAGTTCCGCAACGCTTTTTTGAAAAATCATGAAAAATATTTAACTCACGAAAGCCCTATTATTTATTAAGTTTTTTAATTCAAACACCTAAAGGGTTGTGTTTTTCAGTTTCAAATACAATTTGTTCCTCATTTCAGATGTTTTTTGCTATTATTCTAAATATAATATTTATATTTAAAATATTTCATATTGGCTAAATGGGGATCGCAAAATGTAAGTTACTTATTTAATTGATTATACTAATTACTTCTCATAGTAAGTAAATATGTTGTTGACCTAGCGGGATTAACCTTGAAAATGTCAGATTAGATACAATTAATGTGCGGCAAATTTGTATCAAATAATACTCTGTGTTCGGGCTAATGTTAACTCACAGGCGACAATAAACGATCAAATCAACAATTTATTATTTTAAATGTTTACCAAAATTATCAAAATTTATCAAAAATGATGAAATTACATTAAAAAATATCAATTTGATGATTTATCGGAATGTTTCGAAATTGATCAAGTGCATGAAAAAAATTCATCAAAATTCATCAAAATCTATCAAAATTTATCAAAATTTATCAAAATTTATCAAAATTCATCAAAATTTATCAAAATTTATTAAAATTCATCAAATCACATCAAAATTCATCAAAATTCATCATAATTTATCAAATTAATAAAAATTAATTAATACACAGGTTACGTACTTAACCGTCCACTAAATTTTTTTTTCAAAACTGGACGGTTAAAGCGGTTCCGGACAGTTAAGCCGGTAGTGCGTAGGCGATTTTTTTGGAAATTAAAAAAAAAACGAAGTGGACGGCTAAGCAAAAATAGCCGATTTATATAAAAACTTGATCTCCTATAACACGTGATTCTTTTCTATGACTGTTATTTCTTACTATTTCGTACTTTTTCACTCAATTGACCATTGAAAAAGTTTTAATATTGCTATATGACATTAATTTTTGAGAAACAAAAAAAAAATTTCAAAATAATTTACTGAAAAACGGACGGTTAAGCCAAACTGGACGGTTAAGCCGGTAGGGCGTAGGCGTTAGCTCTGACAAAAAAATTAGCAATAAAGTGGACGGTTCCGGACGGTTAATTACTTAACCTGTGTATATGGGATATGTAAAAAAACACTTAAGTTATGTCACATAACCAAACATTTAACAATATTTCTTTAATTTTTTGGGATATTTTAGTGGATTTCCAATTCAAAATATCTTTTTCACGGTCAAACTGCGAGCGTTCATTTGTTTTTATTTTTATTTATTTTTGGTTTCTACCAATTAATAGTTTACAATATTTTTCTGCTTTCCAAATTGAATTTGCCGAGCGCTCTTGGCCGTTTGGATGAAATACAAAAATTGTAAGAAGTACGTAAAGATAATAATAATGTAGTCAAAAAATTTTTCTTCACGATATCATTGCTAAAACAAACACTTCGTATCTTATCTTTCTGAGTTCCGTGTCCAGCGCAATGTTCTAGAATTGACATCCACGTCGATATTTTTGACAAATCCGTATGATACGGGTGAATTTAACCAACAAACGCCAAGGAGTGACACGTTTAACATCTGCGAAAATGAGGGAAGTTTTTGAACATTGTTCATTTCACAATTGTATTAACAGTCATGCGCAATTTGAGTAGCTAGCTACCCATTTTCGCTTTATTTCTAAATAAAAAGAGAACGGCTTATTTTATAAAAATTTACGTTTCTAAGCCAACATCTACTTCACGTAATCTTACTTGCTGTCTTTTTTTTTCAAAATGATACCTACCCCTCACTTGGTGTCCCTTGTATGCCGAAAAAGGATATGACATGAAACTACGCGTTGTATTAGTCATTTGGTTTTCCCATTCAACCGATTTGCGATATAACTCTTTAATCAACTTTTTTAACGTTCAAAATCATAGTTAGATCACAACGAGCGGCCAAATGCTATGTTGCACAAAGCATTTGCATATTGAACAAGAAAGAAGCACGGGCGTTAACCCTGCACCTCACAGTGTGCACCTGTTATGCCGCAACAGTTGGATCCATACAAAGTGTTACTTGTTAATATCCATGTAATTGCCTGGGAGTCGTGTTTTTTTACTACCAAAGATATTTTTCATTATTTTTAGTTTTTTTTATATGAAATTGAAATCTATTGTTCTAGCAAACACTAAGGGCAAAAAACCCGAAAAATTTGTTGTAAATTTTGCATTAAGATTCCTTTAGATCACAAAAAATATATAATTTCCAATACAGGCCCGACCTTTAAATTGTGCAATTTCTGTTTCCGAAAAACGTGCTCAATTTGAAATTCGTGCACAATATGAAAGTCGAACAAAATTTGGAAAATTGTCACTATCAAGTTAACTACTAGTTTTCTAGTCATAGATAAAGACAAAATATTTCAATTAAAAATTTTAAAAATTAAAAGTATTGGTACCAAAAGAATCAAGAACCAAAAGAAGCTTTAGTGCCAAACGAAGCATTGGTACCAAAAGAAGCTTCAATACCAAAAGATCGAGCGTACCAATTGAAACGCTCCCCTTTAAATTGGGACACACAACTCTCATTTACTCTCATACTTTTTTTGGATAGCCCACTTTAAACTACCCGCTTTTTCCAAAAATTATAGCCAGCGGAATAAATTATGGATTTGTAATCACATGTAAATCATACCTGAAGTTNTGTTAAGTTCCGGGTATTTTGTTAAGTTCCGGGTATTTTGTTAAGTTTAGGGGCGTTAACTTCCGTAGACAGGCGGTGTACTTGTTTTCTAGTCATAGATATAGACAAAATATTTCAATTAAAAATTTTAAAAATTAAAAGCATTGGTACCAAAAGAATGAAGAACCAAAAGAAGCTTTAGTGCCAAACGAAGCATTGGTACCAAAAGAAGCTTTAGTACCAAAAGAAGCATTGGTACCAAAAGGAGCTTCAATATCAAAAGATCGAGCGTACCAATTGAAACACTCCCCCTTAAATTGGGACACACAACTCTCATTTACTCTCATACTTTTTTTGGATAGCCCACTTTAAACTACCCGCTTTTTCCAAAAATTATAGCCAGCGGAATAAATTATGGATTTGTAATTACATGTAAATCATACCTGAAGTTTCTCTAGAGCGACACAATTGCTGTTTCTATGTTGACTTTGACTGTCATTTGATTCAGTTATACTTATTACTAAAATATGTTTCTGGTGCTTCTTGTAACAAAGTTAAATCTCAGGGGGAAGGCGTTTTTGGGAACCCGTAGCCTACGGGGGGCACACAGTACTTCGAAACAAACCGAACTTCGAAAAAAACCGAACTTCGAANCGAGATCTGATTATTCAGAAATTAATTTGGGCCACCAGGGCCCCCTAGAGAGCTGTTTGAAATCTCCAACCTACGCAAAAAATAACACCGTCAATCGAATTTTCTCGAAAAGTTGAGGGGGGGTCACCAATACCCGTTTTGCCATACGGAGCATCCATATGCCTTAATTCGACAAAAAAAAACAGTTGCGTGTCTATTTACACGCACTTCCCCCTGTGAGTTAACAGTCGTTTTTGAGAGTTAACGTGAAAATTAGCCCATTTGCAGATTAAGTTCGATCGTCACAATGGAAAATAAATTACAGAATTTTACTAATCTTACTTCGCATTAGAAAGGGGGTAAAACTTATTCCATGAATAAATCTGATAAATTATGGGCAACCGCTCTGCGTTTTTGTACAAGTGCTTACGTTGCCAGTTTTTTTTCTACCCGTTAACGGCCGTTGTGGTATATAAATGACCATTTCATCCATGGCTAAGTTGATTTATACAATTGTAATTTAATATGAATTTAGAAGACAATTACAAATTCATTTTCACATTAGAGAAATTAGGATACGAAAATTGACGATTTTTTTTACTGTTTGCATCAGTTTCTAGTACACCATCAAACCAGTTATCTTAACAAAGTTTACATAAAGGTAATAAAATTAAATTTTGTTGAGCTAATAGAAAAGCCGTTTGGTTAGACAATTGGGCCTTGGGTATGATACTTGGATATTAACGCCATACGTTTGTGTCCAAAAATGTTAAGATAAGTGCTCAGCCGGTGTGTTAGTTTCTCTAGTAGACTTTTCAGGTTTCATCTGCTTCGTCTTTCTCCCAGTTCATCAGGGGCCCTTTGATACCGTAAATTAGCCACTAAAAAGTTTTTTTGCGTAGGTTGCCAGTTCCGAATAGCTTTCTGGGGTACCGCGATGGTTCAAATCAACGTTTGATTAATTTTATAGACAAAGTTTGAGACCCCTACCACTTTGCTGTGCCAGTTTTTTCCGCAATGTTATGAAAGCCATTAAAATTTCAAGCCATTAAAATTCAAAACCGCAAATTTTGCTTCTATCGCGTGAATTTCGAACCCAAATTTGAACTATTAACCATCAACAATTTCGGATAAAAAATATTTTCCGTAAACCTTGAAAAAATGTTTCACCAATACTTGGATGACATTTTAAGTTGATTTTTTTTATCGCGAATTGCGATAACGGCTCACATTGGCGGTTTACATATGATATCTCATCTAGTCAGGAATTTGAACGACATTTATCATCGTCATCTTGGTGAACTGTGCCTATTTGGCGTATGTGTATATTCAAGTATTGCACCTGTGGGCCATTTAGATACTCGATAAGATTGAACTAGAAAGATTTCGTTTAGATTTTCGAAAAACAAAAAAAAATACAAAAAATAAAAAGGTTTAAAAAAGCATGTTGATTTGTCACTTTTGGTCAGGTGAAATTTCATATTTCGCCGAAATTGTAAATGACAAATTTCGAACTTATACGTAGGGAAACATTTT
>SCLG01000200.1:832-36267 GCA_004367875.1 Oikopleura albicans
ACGGGTCAGCAGACGGACCAGTGGATGAAGGTGGGCTACGTCGGTCCCGCGTTGGGCCACGCTCCGCATCCTCCTCCTGTTGTTGCGGACACGATCCAGCAGATGAAGGTGGGCTGCGTTGGTTCCGCGTTGGGCCACACTCCGCATCCTCCTCCGGCTGTTTCGGGCTCGATCCAGCAGATGAAGGTGGGCTGTGTTGGTCCCGTGTTGGGCCACGCTCCGCATCCTCCTGCTGCTCTTTCGGACTTGATCCAGCAGACGGTGATCGGCTTTCCTTTCGATGCGATGTCGGGCCGGCAGATGAGGGTGGGCTGCTTCGGTCCCCCGATGGGCCACGCTCCGCACCCTCCTCCTGTTCGGCACTGCTTAGCGGTGGATCATACCACTCAGGTCGGCGTCCAAATCCAGATCGGAATGGACCAGGACGCTTCCGCGATGGGCCCGGCGCTGAATCCTCCTTCTGCGGTGAATCTGGGGGCTCCGTTTTAGCATCGTAATCACCATTATCGAAAACATGATATGAGTCCGATAATTGATTTTTTAGTAAATCGAAAGCCCAATTGAACATCTTGGTCTTATCATATGTCCTGCGCCGGGCGTCCGTTTGTCGACATGATATTGTTCAATTGAAATATATTATTAGGAAAAAAATAGAATTATCATGACAATCTCATTTCTAAGTACGATAAAACTGTAATAGTTGACAACGTCAAATAAGCGTAGGGGCGTCAAGTAAGGATAAGTTTAGAAAACCCATCCTTATTTGGTGCTATCTATATATATCTTTTCTGTTCTACATACCGAGTTTGTCCGAGTGGACTTGATTCTTATAATTGGCTCGTAAAATCACTCGTGTTAGCGTCACGGTTCTGGAGATCTTCAAAATTTTCTTTGCATTTTTTATGTTTTTTTCTTGGAGTTTTTCAGCGACTAAAATAAAGATGTTATTAATGATGCTTTGTTTACAATAAGAATGTTTATTTTGAANCTGGTTTCGTTGAAGCGGTTAATGTTGGATTGAAAAAAAAATGAAAACCAGAAAAACAAAATCAAGCGTTAACGAAAAATATATCTAGAATTTTTTCTACAAAATAAGGAAAATTACAACAGTCCCATTATAGAATTTACTCAACAACATTAACCCCCTTAAATATGAAATAGACCGAGTCTGTAGTTATCCACCATCCACTTATCATGCAGACTTTTTGGTGAGCAGTTATCGGGTAAAATTTATGTGGAGCAACTACCGAAAAAACGCCCGGGTACTTAATGTTTTGTTTGAAAGTTACAATTGAAAACAACGACAAAAACAAAATGTTTTCATTATACAACAAAAATCTTCGCCGTAAGGTCGTGAATAACTGCGCACTGCGTGGGTTGTATAGTTTGAAACTCTATTTATACACCTCAAATGAAGTAAAATACTAAAAACATTTTTGCTCGCAAGAGAATACTTTTGGTGTAATGTACTATTAAACTGCGCACAAAATAACCAAAGAAGTATTATTCCTGATTTACCCCCCCCCCCTATTTAAACTGCTGTACTCATATTATTCTACCTCTTTTTTACTGCCAATTATTCATAGCAAAAAGTCAAAGTCATAGTTAAAAGAGAAAAAAAACTTGACTTTGACTCACTCTCTGGACCTTAATAAAAATAAAGAAGTATTTACTTCAAATTGGAGGTCCTACCTGTCGATAAAAAACTACGGAAAAACTTGATAAGAGAAATGTATAATTTTTTAAAATAATTAGTATAAAATGCTTAACTAGAAGCATACAGAAAGAAATTCATAAAATGACGGACTCTACAGAGACAACAGATGTGGAAGACCCTCAAGTTGAACAAATAACAATACGACTAGTCAACTTGAAGCCTAACACGTTAACCGACAAAGAATTTATTGACTATATCTACACAGCTAATCCTCAATGGCAAAACCTCGATGATAGATTACTTACCAAAGAGAATTTAGCAGATGAAGAATTCAGAGAGAAAGCATTGAGAATCGCGACACAACACTATCAAACTGTAAGTTAAAAAGACAAGAAATACCCTTTAAATATGCAGTATAATGGAGACAATATGACTCGTTGAAATATGCATATGAAATAATAATCAAGTAAAGAAAAAAACTTTTTACATACAAAATAAAATAAAATAAATAGCACATTAATGATTAAAATATATTTAACAAGATGGATATTGGTGATGCTATACTACCCGAGCTAGGATATATCCCATGCTTCGTGACTGAGAAGGACCAAGGGTTACAAAACGAAAAGTATTTAGCTTACCTCAGTGACTGCCCGCTTCGAGTCACCGATAATGAAGCCATTAAATCAATAAGCACACCAATTCACATGCCGAGTATTGATATCGAAAAAAGCAAGAATGCGTTGAAGGTATTAGGTGGAGGAGATACATTCTGCGTAAAAGACAAAGAAGAAGGTAGAATTGTAGTGGATGCAATTTACGATGAATCAACTAAAAAATATATTATCAAGAATTTGAAAGCGAACGAAAATTTTGAACAAAGAGCTTCACGACGTACGCTAGGGAGATTTCAAGACGGATTCTATGGAAATACGAATAAAGATGTCCCTCCACTTACATTTCCAGACTGGGCACTCACAAATGTGTATGACGATTCAGCGTTAGATATGACCAGAGGAAAAGCGGCAGTTGGGAAAGAATTTCTAATGACCACACTACACAAAGCAGCTGAAGATAATCGGTTACTAAACAATGAAACACTTCGGAGAGTATTTGACAATGACTCATTGGATGATCAGGACACAATGTCAGAGAATCATGATTCACCCGCCAGAAAAACTTTTAGCCTTGGACCAGCCAGTAGCATGGCTCGACGAGCGTCACAAACCAGCACACCAGCTGTACGACCGAAACTCCCGAGTATAAACCCCGTGGGGCGACATCAATTAAGCAATGTGGC
The DNA here is from genome assembly GCA_004367875.1 of Oikopleura albicans. Lineage (NCBI taxonomy): Eukaryota > Metazoa > Chordata > Appendicularia > Copelata > Oikopleuridae > Oikopleura > Oikopleura albicans. The sequence continues at coordinate 3,790 of SCLG01000200.1, forward strand.
AGGGATGGAGACTGGACTACAAAGCAGAACAAGGAGACTTGGTGTAAATGCAAATCGCCAGGAATACAAGCAGAATGAACCGCTGGTACAATTGCTCATAGGAGAAGACCTTGCCAAAAACGAGTCGGCACTACTAGGAAAGTTCAATATATCAAGCGGAGAACGAAGGGGAGAGTATGAAGGTGTACTGACTAATAATGGGACATTGAAATATCAAAGGGCAGGAAATCGACATGTTGAATTTGCCAGAAATGCCGAAATTCGTTCGGATCATACTAAGCCAAAAATGCAAAAAATGCAGCAACCTATGAATTTAGAATTTCTTGGCGGGAATAACCCAGATGAATTTTATGCAATGGACAGAATGGACACGACGATAAGCAGACCCATTGATCAGCAGATTTATAGTGCCCTACCGCCACCACCTTCAGCGCCACCACCATCCGAATTAGATGATGATCCGACAGCACACCTGGAAATTGATCCGATGACCATGACCTTCTCTGATAATGTTAGAGCCACGCGATCAAGGAAACCTGAATTAGTTGAACCCTTAGGGAGTACATTCTATGGTAGAAAGAAAAGAACAAAGATCAAGAAACAAACAGACAAAGACACAAGAAGACAACGAAATGAGGACACAATCCAAATTTACCCCCATGGAGTACAGTATAGCACAGTAGAAGACGACGAAGAATTTAATGTTCCTACACCTAAAGGAGGAGAATCTTGGTTAGATTACGTGTTAAGAACTAAAGAAGAGAACACTTCGTATGAGATCTACCAAAATATTGTTGGCGAACGAGATCACAGCAGTATCATCAGAAGAATGGCTTTCTATATGAGCAAATACTCAATCTTGAACAACAAAAACGCGGTGCTACAATCAATTGGAGCCAAAGCGAAGACATTTGTTGAATTTATAAATTATATTCAGGCATCTTTTAGCAACAGATCCAAAATTTTAAAAGAACTGGAACACATTGTTTTTGATGCGGAATCTGGAGAATCAGTAGATCGATTTTTGACCAAACTACAATATCGACTCACTTTTGTTTTCGGATCAGGCATAAGAGACGACAAAGGGCTCTTACTGCGATATGTTAACAAGGCCCTACGAATGGATGAAGAACTGCAAAAATTTTTTATTGATAGATACTTCTATAGGCCGGGACAAGAAATCGAAATTCAAGAAATGGCAAAAACAATCCAAAGCTTCATAGATGAAAAATTAGATAAACCGGACGGGGCTAGAATACCCAACCAGCGACGAAAACAAATGAGAAGTAACTCTCGAAGAATTGATGAAGAAGAAACAAAATTTCAAGAGGAAATCAACAAAATAATCTCGGAAAAAGAAAAATCTAATGCCCCGCCAGAAATCACAGAAATGCTCCAAGAACTCAATTTGCGAGCTAACGAGTTGAAAAATGAACAGAACAAACTAAAGCACGCACAACGACAGTATGAGGCCCGTATGGAACGCCAAATGAATGAAAATTTGCAAACACTTCGGAAAAACGATGCAAAAATGAGCAACTATGCAAGAACAACAGCTGAAGAAATGAGAAGATTAGGTTCGGAGACAAGACAATTGGGAATGCACAGTCTCCAGTTGAGCGAAGAAGCAAAAAAAGCCCAGGATGAGATGAAGAAAGATATTAAAAATCAAATACGAACGTTCAAAAACACAAATCCGAAATTACCAAAAAATGAAGCATACATGACGGATGGCGAAGGAAATCAGATAAAAACAAATTATGAATACGGTTTTGGACTGCCACAAAGAATGAAACGATTTCCTCCAGACAGATCACCATATAACTCAAATGAGCCTGACCAGAAAAGAACGAACAGAAGCTACTCGCCGTTTCAGAATGATCGTTGGAACAAAAATGGCTATAGCTCTAGAGGAGCCAGGAGCTCAGACAATGTGGTTTATAATCAAGAGAGACAGTATACCTCTGACAGAAATATGTACTACGATACTGAAACGGGAACGTATAAAGAAAAAGAACCTTTTCTACAAAGAAGACAGAAATTTGAATATTGGAAATACGCTGTCCGTAGAAATCGCCTATTCTACACACGCCTATTGGAAATGCACAATAAGAAGCTCGATGCCAGTATATTGCGTAGCAGAATATGTAAATTATGCCTTGGACCACACATCACGTCCAAACACCCGAAGTCAAGAGCGTACAGAGATGAATTTGGACCTGAAGGATTTGTGGGAGACAAAAATGACACGTCTGTACTAAATAAGTTTGCGGACGCTATTCCCCTAATCTTACATCAATTGAAACAATTTGAACAATTTGACGAAAGAAAAAACTAACACAATTGTATAGAAAAAACCAGTATAGCGAAGATGTACAAACTGTAAATAAAGACATGCTTAGCGGAAGAAATATAAATATAACCAACGAAAATGAAAATAAAACAACAACGGAAAATACAATAACAATAAATCATCTGGCACTAGCAGAACTAGTAACAATCAAAGCAAATGTTTATGGTATAAAGATCAAATTTCTCATAGACAGTGGATCACAATCTAACATTATAACGGAATCGAGCCTTAACGTAGTGGAAAAACGGGTGAAGAATAGACGAGGATTCAAATTAACTAGGAAATCGTCGAATTTCAAGCTTATTTATGGAAATGGTAACACGTCAAAAGCGTCAGAAATAGTCCGGCTCTCCTTTCGGATAAAAAGAACAAGATTTACAGAATATTTCCTAGTGTCCTCCGCCGATATAAATATACTGGGCCTTTCCTTTCTGCAACGGAACAAAATCCAAGTGCAACACATGAAAAATAATTCTCTACTCAAATATAATGATGAAATATTAGTTGGAAATGAAGGAAGTAAAATAAATCTAACGGAGGTCGGACTAAACGTCACAATTAACGAAAACGAACGCACAGGAGACACGGCGATGGAAGAAATACCTCTGGGTATTGGGAAACTCGACTATATTTCTGAAGTTCAAATTGATGGAGACTTTGAAAAAATAATGACTGATTCTGGAGAAATGGATTTACTGGAAACTGTCCGTTCTTCATCGATATCTGAAGAAGACTGTGCCGAAGCAGTGAAAGACATTCCTGTGAACTCCGATGAGAAGCAAAGAATAGCAGCTATCCTATTGGAAAATGAACAATTATTCAGCAAAGACATCGGATGTATAAAAATGGATCCAGTAGACTTTGGTTTGGAATTATCTAGCCTCCCTTCAGTCATAACAAAGCCAAGAGCACGCACGTTGAACGAAAAAAAGCTTATAGGCCGCCTTTGCGATACTCTTCTCAATGAGGGATTATTAGAACATCAGCATAATAGCAGTCGATGGCTAACGGAAACAATTTTGGTATCTAAAGTCAAAACTACAGCGGAAACAGCGACGAAGAAAAAGAAAGACATCATTGCGGAAACTGATTCGATAGACAAACTGCGACTCGTCTGTGATCTTACACGGATAAATGCTCTAGTCGAACAAGCAAATGTTATTTTACCACCAACACAGGAAGCCTACACATACTTCACGGAGATAGATTTTTACTGTTGTTTCGATATGAAGAGGGCATTCTGGTCAGTTCCGTTACACGAGAAAGTAAGAGATTTATTTACAATTATTGGATACGATGCTGAAGGAGAATCTCGTCTCCTTCGACCAAAAAGAACACTACAAGGATTTTGTCTCACACTTCAAAGTTATTGCGCAATTTCGACGAAAATAACCAAAGAAGCACTAACAGAGGTACGGAAAATAGATCCCCGGATCAAATGTATAGCCTACGTGGATGACATACTTGTAGCGATACCAACGAGAAGGAATTACGATGTCTCAATGATTTACAAAATATTTCTGTCAAAATTCCGAACAATGGGGATGAGGATGAATATAAAAAAATCAATTCTGGGTAGCAAAAAAGTTCAATTTTTGGGACGACAGCTATCGCCTGAAGGGACTGAAGTACTAGAACGACATAAAGAACTGCTACATTCAATGCCAATGCCGAACACGCTTAAGGACCTGCAAAAATTCATAGGACTGCTAAATTACTCCAGAAGATACATTTTAGGACTGAGCTCGCTGCTAGCCCCATTATATCGGGATTTCCCTGTTATAAGGGACAAAGGAATCCTACCGTCACATAAAATTATTTTAAGTCAAATTAGAGAAAGGGCCAAAAGCACTATTAAACTTTTTCATTTGGCTCATGACAAACCAGTTGTAATCTTCACTGATGCTTCTACCATGGGACTAGGGTGTATAATTGGACAGTTTGTAAAAACCGATAATCTGGGAAACAAAACATTTTTGGATTTTGAGGCCATCGTACAATGGGTAAAAGAGGATACGAAAGATGATAGGGTAACATTTGATATAGGAGACATAACTTATAAGTCACTGACAAAAGCACAATCAAAATGCTCTATACACTTTTTAGAAATTTTAGCAGTAAAAACGGCATTAAGCGCATTTAAGTATTTATTTACAACAAATGTGCTTTTACTATGCGATAACACTGTAGTGACCAATTGGTTAAAACACGGTCTGAAAACAGAAGTTCAAGATTTCAAAAAAATTATTAGATTAATTAACGTTATATCCCAAATAAACGTCGAATTTTTCTATATAAAGTCGGAAAGAAATTTTGCTGATTTTCTTACTAGGGCGCAAGCATGCGTAACACCAACAAAATTGCAAGTAAATAGAGTCCTCACTCGTCGCCAGGCTCAAAAAATTATATCCCTCGAAGAAAAAGGAAACACGCTAGAACAAAAGGAAAATGGCAATAAGATTCATTTACCCGAGATAATAAAAAACATAACTAACTCAATTTTGAGCATAGATAAAATTATCAAAATTCAATCTGCTAGTGAAAACATAGGAAAACTAAAAGTAATCTTAAAAGAAAATAACAATAAAATTGATTGGTTTTTTGACAAAAAATACCGGCCACTAATGAAACACAAAGATGATTACTTAAGCTTAAACAACCAAATTATTGTGCTTAACAGACCCTCGGGGAAACTGATTGTTATTGACCGAATATGTGCTAAATACATTTTTTATATAGTTCATGATAGGAAATTACATGCGGGGACTAGCTCAACATACAACGAATTACGACAAATATTTCATGTACCAGGCTTGCACAAATTGTTAAATAGTTATATAAATTCATGTCTAATTTGTCGTAAAACTAAAGCAAATTTAATTGCAAAAAATTGGCAAACAGGTTCGATATTAATCCCACAAAACAATATCCCAGGAGCGGTAATAAATATGGACACCACCAAACCTTACGGCCTTAATAGCATCAAATTACTAACTGCGGTGTGTTCTGATTCTTCATATTTGGCGATATCAATTATACATAACGAAAGAGCGCCAACTATCCTCAAGTCATTTTTCAAAGATATTTTGGCTAAATTCCCTAACGTAAAAAAGGTAATTGTAGATAACGCACAGTACTTCAGATGCCCTAGTTTCAAAAAACAATTGGGGAAATTGGGGATCCATGTTGAATTTACAATTCCACTAAGACCACAAACAAATAGAATTGAAACACATCATAACAGGATTAAAAACCTAATTAATACCTTTCAAATAACACCTAAAGAAATGACGTGTTACAATTCATTAATAGAGCGAGCTCTAAATGTTAAAGCTGACAAAAACGGAATTACTCCCTTCGAAAAATTCTACGGAGTAAAGCCAGTGGAAACAAGGGAACTGATCAACATGTTTCGAGAGCGCTGGGAAGAGACAACGTGGACTATGCTTGATGCTAAAGTTACGGAAATCGAAAACCAAGTTAAAAAGACACGAAGACACTGGATAAAAAACTACAAGAAAATAGACATTGGAACAAAATGCTACATTTACCTGAAAAAACCTCAACGGATGCCCCACGAAATACACTTCAGTGACTCACCTCTTGAAGTTATAAGCAAAAAAGGGCCAATTCTGATCCTACAAAGAGAAAATGGCAAGGAATTCATAAGACATGTAAATCACGTGGTACCAATAATGAAAAGAGAACCGATATTGGAACACATAGAAGGTGACGAACTGTATGCTCAACTAGAACGGTGAAGAAAGTATGGTGCAAACGATACAAAAAAAACAAAGGAAAACCAATAATGAAGCTCTATAAAGATGATTAGTCTGCAATGCTATTAATAATCATTGATGTGCTATCTATCACAAGCTATATATTTTATTTTCCACCAAAAACTACAACACAAAAAAAAAATAACAAAAAACTAAAAAATAGACAACAAAAATCAAATAAATTAGTGTACATATAATAACGAGTCGTATAGTTAAATAATAAAAAACAGGAAGCATAAAGTAAAGCAATAGACTATGAGCCACAGATCTTATTTACGAGGTAAATAATAAATAAGGTCAAAGACACAAAAAGTCAAGGCCAAATAATGAAAAGCAAAGATAAATATAGCAGCGTAAACTAAAAAGCAAAGCAAATGGATTACCTGTAATAAATCAAACGAAAAGCAAATAAGCAGAATAAGCAACTCGCAGAACAAAGCAGAAAAAACAATTACATTTCAGTAATACGGTCAACATTAATGAACTCTTGATCGATAAGTTCATTCAGCCTTTGTGGAAAAATAGGCACCTTGGGTAAATGTTGATTGCGCAAATCCAATGTTTTTATCGTTTTTGAATACTCCCCCAAACTCTTAAAAAACGAATCCCACATCTCAGTGGGAATATAAGAAAAGTAATCAGAATTACCAATTTTGTCATAAATGTTATCCAACGATAAAACAAAATCAGACAGACGGCGTACATTTTTTCTCTTAATGGAAATAACAGTAGTTGATGACTTTGCAGTACTTTTAGTTAAGTTTTCTAAATCGGCCTTTAAAAGGGAAATGAGGGATTTGAAATGAATCTTAGGGCCAGGAGTAGATTTAGTTCTCAGCAGGGATCTCTTTTCCTTTTTCGCTGAAGTCAATTGATGGGTATTAACTAAGGTCCGTTTTTTACAGACACAGCAACGAGAAAAAGAGCCCCTGAGAGATACACGTAATTTTGAGGAATATTTCCAAGATATGATAATAAGCATAATTATTGCCAAAATTCCACTGCTATAACTATACCACTCAGTTTTATTAGTTTTAAACATATGGGTTAGATTTTCCATAGCAGTAAAATTACTTTTAATATCTTCTAAATCTACCAAACTTATGTTCATTTTACGATCAAAGTAAAGAGGCTCTAACTCGAAAACGGCCTCTTTTCGCAAATTATTTGCCCGAAAAACCTCAACTTCCTTTCCTTGATAAATACATTGGAAAATACTATGAAGTCCGGTTAAATAAAAAACTCGGCAAGAATTAGAGAACGTTAAACTTGAGATAGGACGATCAGGGTGAACCCTTTCTAATGAAATCTTTACCCCTTTGGGAACACAAGCTAAAATTTTTTTCCCATCCGGAGATAAAGCAGTTAAACATGGTAAAGCGGCCACTTCGGCAACAAATTTACACCCTTGGGTAGAATTTCTAAAAAGTCCTCGTATACAAGGGGAATAAACACTGTTCATGGTATCGCAATAAGTACGTTGCAAAAATTCGTGAGAACAGTCGCGTAGCGAAAAGGTGCGGTCGTCAGCATCAGTGAATATAACGGATGGCAAGTTAACCTTGTGTAAAACGAAATTACCCAACACTGTTTTTTCTATAAAACCAGAATTTAAGACTGAATAGTACTTTTTATAATGTAGATTACGGTAGCGAGTCATAATGAGTCGAGTCTTAATAATAAGATGAACATCCCCTCTAGAAGTCATCAACTCCCCTACATCGGTAACAAAAAGTTTACTAGCCCCCAACAAACATGTTTTGCACAAAATCCTGAGACTAGGATAAAAAGCAGCCGGAATCTGACCCGAAAGAAAATTAGTCAGATCTGACAGAACAACTGCTTTTAAAATCGACTCCTTTAACTGAATAGCGGTCGAAATGGTCTCAAGAGAAGTCTGACAAATAGCCTGCATAAGGGACTCTTCATTTTTATGTAATGTACTCTTCAAAGTAGCAAAGGTTATACCAAGCTTATTAAAGTTTGCATTAGTAACAGATTGAACATGCTTAATATTTGACTCTAAGATAGCTATTTTTTCAGTATTTGAATTTCCAGTAATCCATGACACAAACCGAGAAACAGCCCCTCCCAGTAGCGCTGCGCCACCTAGAGCTAAGACTTGCCGCTTCCTCCTAGAAGCGGAACCATACATGTAACTATCAAAGTCGTCAAAGTCAGAACCGCCAAAGTCAGGCGTAGGAGAAGTAGACGGAATAGGGTATTTCTGGGTTGAACGTGTTTCACCGCCCATAGGATCTTGATATTGACCAGCGCGAATTGAGGATATAACCTTGTTTAAAGACCCCAGAATATTACGAACCTTGACGGCTACGGTTTGACGCACTTTCATTGCGTGGGAAACACAGTCTTTATTGCCAATTCTATCGGTCTATAATAAAAGAAAATTTGAAGTAAAATCAAGCAAACTAAAACTCACCAAACGTGGGTCCAATAAAGGATAAACAAAATTGAAACTAATTTCAAGTTCCTCATCCTTAACAGAAATTGGTCCAAAATCTTCATCGTCAAAGCTAAGGCCTATTGAGTCCCAAATCATTTTTCCTAAAAAAATTAAACAAATAAGTAACTAGACTGGAAATTAAAATTTAACGCTTCAAATCTAGAGGCGAAGAAAAATGCTAGCTCTGAGCAAAATTGTTAACTATGGACTATTATATAGAAAGAAAACGAAAATGAGTTTTATCTCTTATTACCTATAAAAACCCGAAAAAGGGTACTACACGATAAAAAATACCACAAATTCATGGTAAAACGATCTCTAAAATTTAGAATTTTTAACGGTAATAATTAGACAAGAAAAACATAAAAACAATTTTATGACTTGCTTAATTGGCGATTAAAAATGCAGTCATGAGACGCATCAACCAGAATAAACAACCAAACATAAAAATGAGCAAAATATAGAGTTGGAATTCTAAAAGGTCTGGAATAAAACAATTGAGCCGTGCATAACATCGAATAAAAATGAAAATGTGCTACGCAAGAATATGTTTAAGGCTAAAACAACAATATTCTGAGACAATAATACATACGAAGATGTAGTACGAATAAATAGATTGTCAAAGGAAATAGAATCCTATTTTTATTTTTCTGAGTAGAACGCAATAAAGTAAGAAATTAAAAATAATAGTCCAAAGTTAATAAAGACAGGGTTAGAAATAAATCAGTAAACTAAAGTCTATTCAATGTAGTTATGGAATGAAAATCGTCGCCTATTTTCGTAAGTTTGACCATCCTGAGAGCGAACATCACCGAAATCACCTAAATACAAAAAAATTATTAAACACAGTATAAATATACAGAATTAACCACGTAATTAAGAGGAAAATAAATTAAGAGGGCAAAGAACTTAGTTAAAAGGATAAAACTTAATTCACCTGAGGAGATAACGACGTGGTCCAAGTTGGTAAAAAGCGGATCATTGACACGAAGGGTTAAACCAAAGCAAAGGGATTGCGAGGCGCTAGGGATATGTTCTTCCCCTATCCGACGAGCTCGGGCGTCGTAATGATAATGACGCTCCGTTAAAGTACATACTATAGTTGTGGTGAAATGTGTATCGTCCAATTCAAATAAAAAACGGGTCGGACTAAACTCGGGATGCTGTAAATCGACATTTGCCATTAAAGTGGGGCAAGCTTGACCATATTTTGAGTGAACTAGTAGTGTATACATGGTGCCTAATAGAATAAACTTTAGGTCAGTAAAATACAAAACAAAAAATTAGATAAGATTGAAAATACTCCTAGGATCAGAATAAGGGGGAAAATATTACCTTCCACTTCCCCGTTGAATATCGAGTGCATGTCGTAAGGTTGAAATTTCTCAGGACGAAAACTAAGTTGACTATCTGTTTCCTTAATTAGCTCGAAAAGTATTTCGAGTGTTAATTGGGCAACACTACCATTATGAGAGGTCCTAACCAAGGTCTGGCCACGCTGGGTAACAGTTACAAAATTATTTCCAAGAAATCTTTGGAGAATAGACTTATGTTCACGAAACACCAAATTGAGGCGATCGTTGAAAATATTTTGTTCTAAATCGGCGGACAGTTTTGATAAAGCTGCCATAATTTTGACCATACCATCGCTAAAACAAATTTTCAGTAATTATGGAGAAAAGTATAAGAGCCCCTGGAAAGTTTTTTTATCGACTTACGCATTATGTATGGCGAGTTCATTAATTTTTGACACCAAATCGTCAACAACACAATCGGGTTGTAGTGCATTTTCAGAATCAGGAGAGATATATTCGGGCTCTTTCAGACCGTCAATTAAGCCATCTTCTGAATCCCCCCCGTACAATTCTTGGGTTGCTCTTAAAAAGTACATTAAAAATGCCCCTAACAATAAAACGAAAAATACTAAGTAAATTTGGCTTCAAGACTGAATAGTAAAAAAGTCAGGTCTACCTTTTATATAATCGGAAATAAAAATAAAATGGAAAACGCGAAAAAACGAAAAAAACTGAAATGAGAAATCAGACTATTTCTACACAGAATTGGGTAACGAGTAACTTCAAGTTCAAAAATAATAAATAAAGCGAGAAGATACTAAACTAACGAATAAAAATAAAAACAAGTAAGTCAAACATACTTATCATAACTATCCATGAGCGCCTCCTGGCTGTGATCCACCAACGTAGAATAACTTTGCTGCGCATTAGAATTAGTACGCATTTGATAAGCGGACACAACAGACAGAGAAACAAGCTAAAAATAAAATAAAATCAAATAAAAAGTGAGGAAGACCAAAATGAAAGTCTTGATAATATTCAAGCTACTAATGACACCTGAAAGCATCCCCATAGGGCAGAAACCGGATATAGAAATATATAACCTGGGCTACTATGACTATTTTGAGAATAATATGACAATGTACATTCCCCCATTACAGCCTGCAAATACTTCGAACTACTATAACCGAGAAGAGCTAATAAGTCAACTAACCGACAAACTGGCACATGACACTGTAACGAAATTAGGGTGCATAAATAAAAACCTGAGACCATACATGATTATTAACATAGAAAGCCCTTGTGAATGTAGCCTTTTGGCAAGACAAAAAAGGATAACAATAAAAAGTAATACATTTTGTTATTTTTATAGGGTAGAAAACATTAAACCTAGAATAAGCGACGGATGCCAAAAAAATTGGAAAGAAGTTACATTTTTTGTCCACCTAGAGTCATTTCCAAACGTGGAATTTAGTGACGATTTTATTAATTATGATGAAGAGTGTGGCGCCTCAACAGAGACAGCTCATAGCGTAATGGTCTCAGGTTTTGAAAATCACCTGTTTCCTATGCCCAGAAGTGAGAAAACCTTGGTCGTTTGGTTCGAATTGATTTACGAGGGGAAAATAACCCTTGAGGACATCAACACACTTGAAAACTATTTACGAGAATTTGAAGTCCAAACGACCATGGTTAAATTTGTTAACATAGAGACCGTTAAAGCACCTAAGCAATACAATCATCTAAAAATTCTAATCTCGTCAATCTCTACAAGACTCTGTCGGGCGGATAGAGGCTATTTACACTATAACGAGAAAATGGGTATGACAAATGTTATTTTTTTAGGAACTGCGTGTCTTACCGGCCATACAATTTTTCATGAATTATTACATAGCTTAAGTTATGCTCTCCACCCATTCCAACTAGAAAACTCGGACCGTTTTTATGGACTTAATAGGACTAATTTAAGTAATAGGATAAGTGAAGAAAAATTTAATAATAATTGGGTCATAGGCACAAACGCATCAGGCTATGAATCCGCGAGTAGAGGTCAACTAGACAAACCTGACTTTCTTTCCGTATTAAACTACGCATCATGCGCAGCTTCAAAGTATGCCTGCTACGCAAATAAGCCCAGTACCTGGGTTATTTTCGGATTGGGGAATGACGGCAAGAAAATTTTTTTAGATGAACACCAATCATTATCACTAGCAGATAAAACATCAATTATGGCAGCATATAGGATACCCCCGCAAATACATCGTAAAATCCCATTAATGACTAAATATTACTTAACCGACCCAAACAATGCCAACTTTTTCAATAAGGAACTAATTGAGGTAATAAAGAAATATTACAGGGCATACGGAAACCCATATGAAAACCCAAATGAATGGATAATATTAAATAGTGCAAATACTACTGTCTCTAGTAACCCTGCTACAAAAAGTCAAACAAATCCTACTCAGAACCCCCAAACAATGGATATTACGGTTACAGCCGCAGAAATTTTCCCTCAAACGAAAAATGTACCAACAACACCATTCACACCTGTAACCCGCAAAATTATAGATGAAATAAATACGCTAAGCATTAAGGGGGTAACTGATATGTTAAGCATAGCCAAAAATATTACTACTTTTGTGGAAAGTTACGCGGACTTACTCTTGAGAGAAATAGAAAAAACCAACGATTCTATTTTTAGTCAAAAGGTACTTTATGAAACTGTAGCACTGCGTAGGACGAACCTAGCGGCCCAAATATCAGAAATAGGAAATAACATGTATAATAATAAAAAGAATACAGATGCCCAAATACAACTTTTATCCGCCAAAATTGACAAAATAACCCAAAGTCTAGAGGAGTTGACACGCAGTTTGCCTTCAGAACTAAATCGCATAATCCCCAAAATGACTAAAGAGATAGAAAATCAACATTTTCCCATTTCAATGGAACTAGTAAAGCTTAAAACTACTATAAAAAATAGTGTATCGGAAATAAATGAGTCTTGTACGGAACTCGTAAAAATAGAGACAACGTCTCAAGAGGCTATCTCAACAACCACAGCCCCCGCAGCCGCCATAAAAAATTATAAGAGTCTCGTAAGTCGCCCAAAACTAGCAATACCTAAAAATATAATAATTTCAAAATCCCCAATGCCACTTTGGTGTAAAGCTGATAGATGTAATAGTAGACCCCTGATTAAATTCGTCTGCCCAAAAGTGTGCCAATTTACTCAATGCGTTGATCACCAAATTATACAAACCCGCGGCCACGTACCTAACTGTAAATATCTCAAGGCCCGAGATTGCTATTCTCGTTTTTGGACAGGCCGTGATTCTGCAGAAAAAAGGAAGCTTTTAATGTCAACGCTTCTGTGCCGTCACAGTTGCAACAAACTGACCAAAGGGGTCTGTGCGTAAAGTGTCGTCGCCACGGGTTATACGTCGATTAGTGAAAATACCTGCACTGTAACTATGAAACACTTTCTGATCATCATACTATTAAAAATCTTTTCTTTCTTTGAATAATAAAAAAATAAACAAATCAATAAATAAAAATCCTTACAAAATGAGATAATGAGTATATCAGCAAACTAGGAAATTATATATACAGGAAAACGAGCCAAAAGCGGCGACAAAAAAAAAATAAGCAGGTGAGTGATATGGTCTATAAGTTAGTCAGGAATTAGACATATGATAGCGAAAGACAGTCTAAGTCGCTCAAACTAATTAATAAATAAAGCCAAATCAAACCGGAGTAGCAAATCATACTCGCAAAAATAAAGTCATAAAACAGACTGGCAATGTCTGAGGTATTTTTCTGAGGTATTTTTTCAACGTAAGTAAACTAAACTAACAAAAAACAATAACATAAGTCAGACGGAAGAAGCAGGGAAACTAGTTTTGACTAGTAAATGGCAATGTAATGGCAAAGTGGTAAAATCTCGAAAAGTCTCTTCTATCTGATAAAAATTATCAGTTTATCTGTCCACTAGCATTTTTTTTAAATGAACTTTAACAAGTGGTAAACCGACATTTTTTTCTCATTTGTTTGTGAAAAAATCCGGTTCCGCCCAGAAGGACAGGGGCCAGAAATTTAGACTTTTAATACGCGTCTTGAGCACAAATTGGACAAAATAATGAGTAAATTTGAAAAAAACAACAACATTTAATTATGTTTTGTTGGTTGTGCTATTTATGCGAGTTTTTACCAGGGTTCAAATAAACCCACATAGCATCTATGCAAGCATCCGCACGATGTCCGTTGTTAGGAAAACTTATTATAAAACCATTTTTGGTTCAATATACGGGATATTATATCCCTTTTCTAGATTTACGTCTGGTTATAAAAAAGGTTTTTTCCTAAAAAGTTGTTTTAACGGTACACTACCTTAGGCTGGAAGTTTTTTAAAGAAAGAAAATAACTTTAGTTTCTTACGCAGCTTTAAGGTTACACCTGGGGGATATCCTGCATATACGTTATAATTTATAGCAAATTTAAATCTAAAAACCCCATTGATACTAATAAAATCATCACAATTCTAGCCCATAGTTCCCATTAGTGTGGCGTTATATTATAAACTAGCCAATAAATAATGGCTTCAATTGACGGGCGAGTAAGCAGATACATAGAACAAATATATAACGAAAGAAAAAATAATAAATCTTGTACTTTTTCTTGTGGATGAAGTTTTTTTGGGTGAACATAATGAGTACGGCAATAAAAAAATAGAAAAAGTGAGGAATAAACCCTGAATGTAAATCTGGAATTTGGTGACTATTTGTATTTCTACGCTAGTGTAATTATATGCTCTAATTATATGCTAGTGATTATATATCAGCCTCTCAAAGAACCCGCAATGATGTTGANTTTTTTCGACTTTTTTCACCGAAAAATTGATTTTTTTCATATAAATTTTAAGTTTTGAAGAATGAGATTTCATTTACCGGATGCCCACTATAGAGGCGGTTATTATTATTTTTGTGAAAATAGTCGATTTTACGTATCTGGTGCATTGGATCGTTTCTAGTAATTAGGTTTTGGCCTACTTGAGAACGCTGTGGGGGGCATATATGACGAGGAGGCAAGTTGAAACACAACGAATTTACCTTCTAAGGCATTTCTACATGCGTACGCAAAGTTTGAAACTGATTGCTACCGTAAATCAAGAGAAATGATCAAAATGGTAGACCGTCCTAAATGAGAAAATGTGGGTGGGTACCACTCTTAAAATGTGCAAATTAAAGTATCAAATTGAGCGCTATGAATATTATATTATAGGACGGGAGTTGCTCCAGGATGTTCTTGTACCAATAAGAACAAAAAATATATATGTTTATTTCTCGTGCGCTTAGTTGAACGCTTTGGCGTGACGTCACATTCCGTGATTTTTTGCTAAAATTTGGGCATTTGTACCACTTTAAAGTTATAAAAGTGTGATTTTTTTCAATGTGAAACCTTTTGTGTAGTGTTTTAGGGCACTGAAGGTTATATAAACATTGAATTAAAACACAAACTAGTTTGCAACAAAAAAGTACAGAGAGAAATACTCTAAAATACACTAAAAATATGGCTACTTTTCTAGGAAGTAAACGGCACATAACTTCTAGATTTTTCCGTTATTTTTGACACATAGGGACTTATTTATGTTACTTATAGTGTGAATCGATATCCAAGTTCATCTCCATGGTCAGAAAAATGGGAGTTACAGTTATTGGTATTTTGAGTCATGACCATCCTTAAATGGCAATATGCGTCGCCTAGGGGGCTAAAATTTGAATATCCTCCAATGAGATATTTTATGTTAAACAGATCAAACTGTCCCATCTAGAATACTCATTTTTTTCATTCGGAGACTTATTTTTTTTCACCTAAAAATTTTTGCGGGCAGCCTACCGTCCAGTGTAAAAAAAAAAAAACTAGTGAAGCCATAAAAACTCAGACACTTAGATACGCCATGAACCGTAATAGTATGTCGCTACATGAATAACCACGGCATTTGAATCAAACCAAAAAAAATATATATATATATATGCATTTCAAACGCGATGCATAAAGAATAACGTTAAAATGCCAAGAAATGACCTACTAGATCGGAAAAAATTCAGAAGCAAGGCAGTAGGAATCATTTATAAAGAATTGGCCGGAAAACTTAAATCATCACAATTTTAAATACAAAAATCAAATTGACCAAATGATGGGAACACAGAATAAAACAAAGTGCAAACGAAGGACAATGTTTGAGACCAAACTGATCACAATTGTCTGGGGAGACAAAGAAAATAAAAAATAAGAAAAATAAAAAGAATGAAATAAGAGATAAATAACATATGGTGAGACTAGAAAACCCCAAATTAACAAAAATGAAACAAATTTGCGTTCTTCCAACTTTAATTTTTCTGCACGATTATTTGTAAACAACTTTAGTAACATCAAAATCTATTAAGAATAAATCCGGTAAATGAAAATGAAAACAAAATTAAGAGTTTCTCATTAATGAATTGTAAAAATGGAACAAAATCGCTAGCATCGTAGAGTTTTTTCATGAAATAATAAAAATATAACCAATAAAATATATAAGAATAACCAATTATAATTATTATTTAATATAACTTAGTAAAAATGACAGGCTAGATAGGCCTAGACTTTACCTTATAGGAAAGATGTAGGTAATACATCGACAACAAAGTTTTTTTGTATGGTATTTAATGACTCAACTACTACGTTAATGATGAATTTGCTACTATGAGCAAACAATGTTAAAATTAAAAAATGTACTGTTTAAGTAAAGAATTTGACGTTTTAAATATACAGATTATTAATTAATAAAAAACTAAAAATGACCTATTGAAGTAATATGACTTCTTATATAAAAATGACATCTGGAATTTCTGTATATCAGAGTTACCGTTTTATAAACATAAAAATGACATCTTGAATACCTGACATCTTGAATACCTTTCAAAAAAAACTGTTATACAATGAAAAACTATGACTAGAATAAAACTCAAATTACAGTGAAATTGCAATTACCTTCATAAGCAAACTCCAAATAAATATGAGGGATAAGACCGTTGCATCCGTTAACCCTTGATTTCGTATAATTTTTGCGCTGGGCGTTGATGAAAGTTGGACCGTTGACCAACTTTTCCAACACTGCTAATAGGGTTAAGAACAGTTGTTCGACCTGTAGCTATACAAGGTATGAAGTGGAGATACATAAAATGAAAAAAAAAATGTATATTGTATAAGGCTTGAATTAAACAAAACAATAAAATCGCAGTTTTCCGACGACACATGATAATCACAAGGGTACATGAAGCAAACTAACTCTATTATTGATAAATAATTACACTATTTTTTCATATTTTTGGCTACTTTTTTTAATTCAAGCCTTATAAGTTGAGTCAAAACAGTCAATAATCTATATAAAGGCATTTTGGGTTGAAATATTATTTTAGATAAATAAGTTGTAACATAACTAACCAGTCAAAACGCGTAAAAAATTAATAACAAAAAGAGCATTATAAAAGAATATTTAGTAAAATAACTGACACTAGACTCTTCGTGAGCCTTAAGTTTCCGTACAAATGTTTCCATGTAATAAAACGTTCACTTTGGGACAGAGCAAATGTGAGGATTCAGTATTTTATACATAGGGGGTGTTGGGTATAGGGTCAAAGTCTAAAAAAAAAATAATTTGACCTTAAATGCTAAAAAAAATGACTTGACCATTAAAACCAATTTGGAAATTTTTTTATCCAGACTACAAAACAATTTCTAATTGTTATAAGTTATAACGGCTAAAATAGCTGACCTATAATCAACCACCCCTGTAAAACTTATTAAATAAAATTGTCGATACTTTATGTAGTACAGCCAAATAAAATGTTTGATGTTTGCTCGCATGAGAAAAAGCGATATAGAAAAATTAGCACGTCTAGGAATTGAACCCAAGCCTTCTAGCTATTATAGTAGCTGACGAGCCAACCAGCCTACCTTATTCCTACCAGCCAAATGGCTGTGTATCTTTTAGCTCGATAAAAAAATACCATACAGTATGATTCATACCTATATTTTCCCAGAAAATTTTTTGCTTGTTTGTCGATATTATGATAGACAAATTTTGATGATTACGGTATTGCCGGCATTTCTGTGTGAAAAGGCTTTGAGGAACAACTCTAAAACAACTCTAAGAACCCTACCATCGTCTGGCTGGCTAATTGGGTATTTTTTTTTTATTTGTTAACGAGACGTTGTTACTGGTAAGACATAAACATTTAAATACGTTATTGAACGAGTGGTCTCTTGTTCCGAAGAAAGAAAATGTTTGAAAATCAAATCGGAAAAAAAAAATTATTTGTCTGTATATGAGCACATGACACTTGTGTGTGTGTAATTGAAGGGAAAGCGTAATATTTATTATAAGTTACGTTTCTGTTAAATTATTCGTCATCTCCATGAACTGGTCCAAATCCAAGTTTTTTTCCGTTAACCCGAGACCATTTTTGGATTCATAGTACTAGTGTAAATAAATTGGAATTTTCTCACATTTTTACGAACTGAGTTCCTGCCTAAAATGTTTGACACAAAAGTTTTAACCCACAAATCACCAACAGCCAGTGATATTAAGAGATAAAGGTTCATACGTTGATACTATGAATAAAGGCAGTGAAACATAGTAGTTTTGCTAGTTTTATTGATCATACTGAGCCGGCACAATGTGATACAGATAATATAAATAACGACGGTTTTATATTCATTTCTAACACATGATGCGTCAGCTGATTATGCGCATTTGGAGCATAAACACATGTTGATACTAATGACGTAATCTACGGCATTCAACATTTAATAGCCGTCATGTCTTGGAAAAGCTGTTTTATGAAAATGCTTTCGTCGAAGGTCATTTCTGCAAAATTATGAATATATTTTGCCATTTGAATTGGTTGTTGGTTGATATCTTCATATTTTACCAGTTAGTATGATCTGTGGTTTTTGTAATTGTTATGGTTTTGCATTTGAAGTCTACACGTATTTTCCATGTCGCTTATGACTTTTTCGTCAACTTCCACAATTTGTATTTTATTGCTTTCTCGCCTTGGATTCTCCATCAGAAAATGTGGTTTCCAAACATCTACTAAATTTTCGAATTATGTGAAAGAGTTATTTTGTGGTGTTAAGGATAAGGTCATCGCATTTCAAGATCTTGCTTCTGCACGCGGATCACGAATAAAGTGAACGATTTTCAGATCGAACACTACGTCATCGATGAAATCGTTTATCCATTCAAGTTGGCATATTCGAATACTTTTAATAACAGTTAGTTTTTTCTTACGACAAACATAATCAACCAATTCAAGGTTTAATGGTCCACGTGTTCCGCATGTAAAGCTTTGTATATTATCGAAATCAGCAAATATAGAAGGTTGACAAAGATCTTTTGAAATTTTGATGAAGCATGCGCCAGAATGGAGACATGTGCCATGGTTGTGTTGTTGTTCTGGCATTATTTGTTCTTCGGTTTTAAACTGTTCGTTAATATCACGATAATTTGGCATGTCACACATGAACAGCTGGTACAACAGTTTTAAGTTCTCCGGGGGATATTGCCAGTGTCATATTTAAATATCCTATTGGGATATCGTTTCATTTTCTCAGAATAATGGCTCATAAAGGCTAAGATTATTCTATCTGATTGTATAAGATTATTAAAAAATGGCATAAAATACGTAACGGACTTAAGAAATTGGTTTCAACATTATTATAAGCTAAATTATACACTACTATACTAATAATATGTATGTAATATATGTATCATTTTCGGTTTTATCACACCTAAAAATGATGGTTCTAACCTGTTCAAGTTTCGGCTTTAAAAACGATTTACCGTGAATTACTTCTCTTGAGAGAAAGCCTATTTGAGCTTGTTGAAAGCAACCCAGGACTCAAATCGGACCACATTGTAATCGTACTCTCCAATCTTTTTTTTTGCCTCTCGATATGCGTTTTGTGCAATCTCCCATCGCCCCTATCTTGTGTAAACCGAAACAAGTAACCTCCAGACGCGACCGAAATTGATCGAATCATTCAATTCTTCTAGACCGAAATCGTCCTTAACCTCCACACCCCCCCTAGAAACAAGATGCTCCAATTTCGCCACGATATCTTGACGATCATCAGTGCTTCCGTAGGTCACGGTTGCGCGACAAATGTCATAAATAACGTGCAGATTTTGTGGCTACTCTTGATGAGCATGTTTAAGGTAAGGCAGGGCCTCCCTGTACATTTCCATTTCCCCCTTAGCATAAATCTTCCCCAAATAAAGATGCGCTAAAGAAGTACGTTGGATCTTCATTAACAATAGCCTTCAAATGTGAAATCGCATTTAGTCGCATTTTATTATCGGTAGAAATGGCCGCTAAGAGTGCCGCACTGCACGTAAATAGTGTGCATTTCGTTTGACCAACTCGAGCAGGGGAGTTAAGGCATTCGGCAAGTCTTTGGATTTTTAATGCATCCGAAACTTGCATCTAGATGCCATGAGTGCAGCACGATACGCCGACAAACCACCTTCAATTCGTGTGCCGCTACAGTTTCAATATCCAAGTGATTTGTAGGTTCGTCAAGAATGAGCAAATGCGGACTTGTCATCGCCAGTCGGGCAAAAGTAATAAAGCGATTCTTGACCCCCGGATAAAATGTTCATTTTACGCGTAGCTAAATCTCCTACGCACCCAAAACCACCAAGTATACGTCTGTATTCTTCGGCTGTTTTTCCCGGTTTGTGTTGTTGCAATATTTGAATTGGATTTAAACTCAAATCGAAATCTTCAATGTGATGCTGAGCAAAGTACGAAGTTCTGACGTTTAGATGAGCTGTAACAAATCCCTTAGTGGGCTCAATTTTTCGCAGCAACAGTTTCAGCAGGGTTGATTTACCAGCTCCATTCTCTCCAACAACTGCAATACGGCTCGTACTGTCGCAAGATAAGTCAATAGCCTGAAATATGATGCGGCTGTCCGGCGAGTATTGATAGTCAATATTGTCAGTTTGCATAAATGTGCCCGACACTTGTTCCTCTTCACTCGGGCTAAAATGAAATTTGACTATTTCGGGCGGTTCGGGCATATATAAAAGCGGTAATCTTTCGAGCAGTTTTATTTTCGATTGAACTTGGGTAGCGCGGTTTGCATTGTAGCGAAACCGGTCGATAAATACTTGAATGTGATCGCGATATTGTTTTTGCGCTTCATAATCGCGCACTTGTTGTTTGAAACGTTCTCCTTTCGTCTTTTCAAATGTATCATTATCGCCCTTGTAATAAATAAGTCTTTTCGCGCTGAGATGAATGATATCTGTACAAACAGAGTTTAAGTAACTCCTGTCGTGAGAAACGGTTAATAGCGTGCTAGCCCAGGATTGTAATTTAACCTCAAGCCACAGTACCTTACCAAGCCACAGTACAGCCCTCATGTCCAACATGTTCGTCGGTTCGCCCAACAGTAGTAAATCGGGTTCCAATAAGAGATTGGAATCCAATCCAGTCGAATTTGAAGAATCATCCAGTCGAGATTCTAAATTGTCGACATCTGGTTGGAGTGCAGACTGTACATTTCTTTTAAAAATTGAAAAGCATCGTCCGTTCTATTTTTGAGATGAAAGAAGATTGATCCAAAATTCATACTGTCTTACATCTCGTTTTTCTGACAAGATTGTTTGGACTTCTGACATTTTTCTCGAGAATTCGACTAAAAATAGTTTTAGAGTACGCGTCCCAAAAGTAACGTTAAACTGTGAAGTAAAACTTTTTTATAAAAGTACCCAAACAGGCCACAATAATTGGTAAATTATTGTTGTTGGTCTTTGTATGATGATAACAAATCGTTCGGTAGTACAAATTATACATAATAACAAAATTATTTTCAATTATGCTTTGTGTGAACATAATGGCAGCTCGACTTTAACCGCTGCGCTGTAATCTTACCAAAAAAAAAAAAAGTAAACTTCAAGTCTGCCAATAAATGATAGTTTTTACATGCCTACCAAACACAATTGATATTCCGCGACTCATAAACTTTTGTAAAAAAAAAACAAATAAATAAATATGAACCAACTAAGTAATAACACGCGTATACAATCCATAACCATTAATCTTACCACCACTAACTCACTAAATTTAACTCCCAGGGAGAAGTGTGCTTTTCGACAGCCTCTTACCGGGCCCTGGTGGCCCAAATCAACTTTTGAATAGTCAGATCGACGTAGTTTGACGAACTCAACAACTTGATTTTTAAGTACATGCGTATATGTCACAGTCACTATTTCTATAGAACTTCATTTTCAAGTTCAATTCGAAGTTCATCCTCGTTTTGTATCCTCACTTTGTGTTTCAGTGTCTATAACAACTTATCGACGCAAAAGTGCTGTTTTTAGTAATTTTTGCGCCAAATGCACATCTAGAGATACAGGCACATCTAAAGGGACATTTTACACCATATCGGCAATTTGTCCTCAGTTGTCTTTTTCGTCGGAAAGTTAGTTCAAATTTCTTGTTTAATTGAATTCTCGAGGGGGAACAGTATTAAGGCATTCAGAGTCGTTTCTCATTTCACTGGGTGAACTCGGGGGAAACCGTTACATGTTTTAATTCCGTTGATGACGGTGATTTTTATCCAATTACGGTACACTTTTTCTTCTCTTGTCTCTTCAATGATTTTAATATCTCTAGCGTTTAATGCCGGATAATTGTTGAACAAGTTAGCGATAAAAGCCAAATTCAATTTTTCCTTTCGGTTAACAATATCGGCCGGTCGAAAAAAAAGCTTTAAACCTTATGAGCTCGGCGTGTTCGAGCATGTACTCGGCACGTTCCAATGGTGTCATGTCTTTTCAATGATTTGTCACATAATACCGAGCACCAAATGACCGCGCCCATCCATAATATCTCGATAATGGTCGTTTATGGACTTAACCCCCAAGCACGACCCCCGGACGTTTGTCCGGCCCCGGGTGAAAAAACGCAATTTTCGAGTTGATCGGCTTTGTTAAATGACTAAACATTGAAAACCAACATAGAATAATCGATTACAAACTGGGAGAGCAAATAAAAATAAAAATTTTATATACGTAATAAAAAGTAATTAGTCATTGATTGAACCTAGGAAACCTCAAAAAAGAGGTTATTTGCAATTAATATTCTTCACACGCATTTTTTTTCTCTCATATTTTTCCAAAACTGTTAAGAAATCAACGGTGCACTAGCGTGCAAAAAATGAACCGCGTACGTCGCCCGGTTAACCGTTTGTAAATTTGTGGTTTTGTGGTCAAATCGACCAAAAAGTGTCCAAGGGTGGTCGGGAAGCTTTCGANTTAACCCCCAAGCACGACCCCCGGACGTTTGTCCGGCCCCGGGTGAAAAAACGCAATTTTCGAGTTGATCGGCTTTGTTAAATGACTAAACATTGAAAACCAACATAGAATAATCGATTACAAACTGGGAGAGCAAATAAAAATAAAAATTTTATATACGTAATAAAAAGTAATTAGTCATTGATTGAACCTAGGAAACCTCAAAAAAGAGGTTATTTGCAATTAATATTCTTCACACGCATTTTTTTTCTCTCATATTTTTCCAAAACTGTTAAGAAATCAACGGTGCACTAGCGTGCAAAAAATGAACCGCGTACGTCGCCCGGTTAACCGTTTGTAAATTTGTGGTTTTGTGGTCAAATCGACCAAAAAGTGTCCAAGGGTGGTCGGGAAGCTTTCGAAAGTAAGCTCAATCGACTCAAAACCATCGATTTGCTTATAGAGAAATCTGCTCATAGGATTTTACGTACGATTAGATAGGAGTAGAAGAAAAGCCGGACAAACGTCCGGCCCCGTGCTCAGGGATGTGCTAAATAATCGTGCTTGGGGGTTAAGCGATTGATTTTGACGAATTCAAAGCCAGGTTTAAATTTTCCATCTGTCGAAAAAGTATCAAGTAAGTTTTTCCGGTTTCGCCTTGTTGATATTGCGCTCGTCGATTGTGTCTCTGATTGCCGAATTGACCAGTTTACACAGCATGATACCGTCTTTGGATTTTTTTTCGAAAAGGTCCTCGTAGTCGAGCTTAATCGGCAGCAAGAGTTGACAAAAACGCAGGTCATGAAACTTATTCACAAAATCATCCCAGCTAACCGAAATCCACTTCATCAAAAATTTTTCGGGCGAGTTTTTTTCTCAGTTTATTTTCTCAAAGTTAATTGTAATAACGAAATTTACGACAGAGTAGAGCCCGGAAATGTTGACCTGATAACGGCGCAGGTGGTGTCTTCTGGAAGCACGTTTGAATTTGGGATAGCTGGTTAGGAGTACAAGTTACTCTTTTTGCTCGTTATTCTCCAATTTCAACTAATACACTAATTCATATATCCAGTAATAACTATATTCGCTACAAGGTAGCGGAATTCCATATACCATTTTGAGATTGAAGTTCTAATTAATCTATAATCTAACAATGGCTTTAATGAATAGTGATACGAAAATTGTTTCATTTTTACTCCCTCAGATATGATACATATCAAAGTGTATTTATAACTTGAGAGTTGGGGGGAAATCACTGCGTTAGCCTACATTCTTAATACAAATTTTGATGAGAATAGGGTCTCGAGTGGGAATATTACGAAATAGGATCCCAGCACCATAAATTGGTTACCTTGGCCGTTTACCACGCGGCGCGGTCACAGAGAACTTTTCTGTTTAAAATCAGCTTCATTGACCCATTTTACCAAATCATTTTTGATTAGTTGTCTCGATCCGACAAAATATCCTGTTTTGGCGTACCTTGCTTTTCGTGTGAAATAATTTTGACTGGACTCTTAGATTGGTTATTAATAAAAGTACAGGCCGAGCATATGCACTACTGACATTATTGATATACTATAGATACTAAATAAACTAATATTAACCAAACTTCGTTTTATAAAAAAATAAGATTGCCGAAAATTTGCCGGCTTCGATTTTTCACATTTTACATAATGATACATCATAAAGTATGGCATATTAAAAATGGAATAAATCAAATTATAGCTTCCATATTCTAAAGTGGACCAGATTGAGGTCAATGCGGCGTCAGGGATTGTATATTAAAATGTTATAGCAAACTACATTAAAAAGTTAGAGATAAGTTGGGTAGTAATAAATATTCCGAAACAATCATTGATACAACTTTTTTTTGGAGGGGATTTTCGAAGTTTTATTTAGTCACAACATGTTATGTCAGGCCTACTCATAAGCATATGCAAACAAAGCGTACTATTGACGACAATAATCATAACCAAGTTCTCTACAAAAAGTTTTAATAACTGTTTGATGCCCTTATTCCCATCTGTATTAGACATTTGTATAATATTATTCCGGCCTAATTGTAAGAGTAAACAGGAAGAAAAGGAAGAAATTATTATTTGTTTTTCACGGTGTAATAGTAACATGTCGGTCAAAGGTAACATTTTTTTAAATGAGATGCCTGGTGACCAGCCGCTCTCGTCCAACACCTACCGAAGATGTACTCAGATAACTGGAAAAAAGTTTTTACACGAAGCCATCAGAATTGTTAATCGATACCAAGAACTCCATGGAGAAGTGATATCTTCGCTACCATTACGGTCAATCAAAATGGCACTGAAAGATATTGTCAACAAAAGGAAACAATCGATGAAGATCAAGAATTCGTCAACTTTGGCCGATATACCGCAATCAACTGTCAACCTGGTCGTAAAAGTTAACAAAAAGTTTGTGCTATTCGTTAAAACTAATGAAAATGAGCTGCTCCAATTCACAAGCGGTTCATGGGAAAAAGTCAATGAAATCAAGATAGGGGAGGAAGTTTTGGACAAATTAGACTTGGTACTATCAATCGACATAAACGAGCAAAATGAAGACGTTAGTAACCAAAATGAAAGAACTTACACTGAGTATTAGATTGAACAAATTTTAAATATACAAAAATAGCTGTATTCAAGTATAATCAGTAGTCACCAAAAACAAAACTTGAAAAAATAAAATAAAAATAACAAAAAACGGTATCAGTCACACAAGGAGCAAGCATTACGCAGAAAATAATAAGCATATTTAGCAAAATGAAAACACGCAAAAAATAAAACAAACAAAGGGTATTTCTACAAAAGGAAAAACGACCCTGGCATACAGGGTCGTGTTAGCTGAGGGACAAGCCATATCGACGATACGCGAACCCAACATTTGCTAAGCCCGGGGACCCGACGAAACCAGACGAAGAATAAAAAGAAAAATAAAATGCCATTCCTAGAAAAATAATGAAAGAAAAAAAAAATAATTATATTGAAATTATATACGCGGGAAAGACCAAACCAAATGATAGCCCGGGGGACTTTTGGTGTAATGTACTATTAAACTGCGCACAAAATAACCAAAGAAGTATTATTCCTGATTTACCCCCCCCCCCTATTTAAACTGCTGTACTCATATTATTCTACCTCTTTTTTACTGCCAATTATTCATAGCAAAAAGTCAAAGTCATAGTTAAAAGAGAAAAAAAACTTGACTTTGACTCACTCTCTGGACCTTAATAAAAATAAAGAAGTATTTACTTCACTTTCAACAGAACACATACTCAAAAGGCACCGCGGCTTCTCGTAGAAACATTTTTTCGCCGAAATTCCGCGAAATACGCTTTCCGCAAAAAACTACAAATGACAGCAAAAAATATCAGCAATAGTATTCTTTAAATACACAGGATACCCAGTTAACCGGTAGGCAAAATTTTTTGAAAACCTGCCGGTTAACTGGTACTTGCGTAGGCGATATCGCGGAAAAAATTGCGGGAAAAAGATTTGCCGGTTACCTGAAAATACGGATTTTTATAGTTTTTTGTCGTTCTAGATTGTAATATAATCTTTTTCTGCTAAATCTGTTTTACCCATTAACTTTATTAAAAAAAATAAATTCAATTGTAAGTTTTTTTAGAAAAAAAAGTATAGCAAAAAATTTTGAAGCAAAAAAAAAAAACTGCCGGTTAATTGGTTATCGTGTAGGCGTTTTCGCTGGAAAAGTTTTTTCGCCAAAAAAACTGCCGGTTAACTGAAAATTGCCGGTTAACTGGGTATCCTGTGTAAGCATTTTTGCGGGATATGTTTCCTACGAAACCACAAAATTTGTGGCCATTATGGCTTTTGCGCGAAACATTTTTTCTGAAAGATGCCGCGGTGCCGTACGTGAAAATAGTTCTCGAAATAGCACATAATTGGGATCTCTGTTGTCGAGAAGCGGTTTCAGTTTAATGACGTCTCCAAGCATACTCGCTTCCACAATTTTCTGGTGAAGTTCCGTTTTCTCAGCCTCATTTGTCATAATAATATGTGTTTATATAATTTATACTTAATTCGAAAAGTAGTTAATGTACAGTAATTTGAAACGGCAAGACAAGATATTTGATAGGGAGCACTTGCACTTGGGATCACGATAGATTAACAAATACTACTAGGTTGTTTAAATGATATTCAAGTTCGACCACGAATATAAGGAAGTCACGCATATTTTATAATGATTTATAAAAAAACCTGAAAACCGTATAAGTCAGAAAAAAAACAGTAGTAAACTGTCCTCTTGTGTTCGTTAAACAATCGTTAACCCCCAACGAAAAACAGGGACGTTTGTCCCTGTTTTGTATTTTCTCTTCTGAGAGTCTTCTCTGATCGTTCATAATTTGCAACACTTTTGAAAGGTCTCCGACCACCCTTGGACACTTTTTGGCCGATTTGACCACAAAAACACAAATTTCATTTAGATAATTTACCGGTTAATTGCCGGTTAACCGGAAGACCGAAATGGTAATTTTTTTTTCATTTTATCAGAATTTCACTACTGTACTTACAACATTAAAAAAAAATGTTTGAAAAAAAGGAGTTTTTAATGCATTTATTGCAAAAAGACCTGTTTTTGGCCGTTTACCAGGTTCAATGAATCATTAATTACTCGTGATTAAAAAAATTAGCATTTATTTTTTTTGTGTTCTACGGATTCATAATTGTTTTTTCTATGTTGGATTCACTGTCAATTAATTTAATAAAACCGAACAACCAAAAAATACGTCTATTTCTGGTGTAGGGACATACGTCCCTGTTTTTTGGTTGGGGGTTAAACAATCGAGCTTTGCTCGGCTATGCTCACAAGCTGAAACATACAAATGAGCTGCCTCGACTGTTATGTCGAGACCTCGCCAAGTTTAAAATGAAAGTGAGCTGTCGTCAGAAATTATCCAGGGTATTTTATTCGAACTGGGTAGGCCAGCTGGCGGTTGCCGAGCCCTGATGAAAACTGCCCGATAAACCCTTTCTGTGTTCATGCTCTAATGTTTAATTTCTGTAATTTTGTTTCAAACGTTAGGGCGCACGGCGTTAAGGACCTAAAAGTCCCTATTCCAGAGAACATAATTAATTAACGTTTTGATAAGTTTAAATTTTATTCGAACAATTGAACGTCAACCGTAACATTGTTACGGTAACAAGTTAAACAATTGAAAAATAGTCTATATGTTAATGCAGAAAGCTGGATTAAGTAGCTAATAAAATTCCGCTGCAACGATGTCATACTCGATAAATAATTTTCCAGAATCGTTATTTTTTCTTCGTGGAATTTTTTGGTCTTTCTTTTGACATTTAACATTAAAATAAACTACAGTCCTCGTCCCCGAAAAGGGTGGTTGTCCCCAAAACGGGTGTTTTTTATTTATTTTTCCAATGACCCCGAAACGGGTTGTTTTTTTTTTTGAATTTTCCCAATGACCCCGAAACGGATTGTTTTTTCAGATTATTATGACAGAAATTATGCCCCAAAAACCGAAAAGGCAAAAAGGAGTCTATGACAGATTTTTTTAACATTAACAAATAAAAAAATTTATGTGTTAAAGACTGTACTTTAAGTGATATCGGAATTCATTTCAAAAAGTTAAATAACAAAAATATGTAATAATGACGCTTTTTAACGTTGAAAATGACTGATGTCCCCGAAACGGGTGGTTGTTCCCAAAACGGGTATTTTTTGTCCAATAAAACCACCCATTTGGGGGACGAGGACTGTAAGGATTACTTTCGCGTTTTGCACAAATATTATTAACATTAATTACAAATAAGACTATCCCGCTCTTAAGTGTTATCCTCTTAAGTGCCGTCCTCCTCTTAAGTGCCGATTTGAGAAAACACTCTTAAAGTGTCCATTTTTCGACTAAAAAAAGTACTCCTTGGTGTGACTTTTTTATTTCATTTTGTTGTGTCCCTGAGTTAAATACTCCCTAGATTATTAAGACTTAAAGTATCCCCGTCTTAAGTGCCGCTTCTTCTTAAGTGCCGCTTCTTTTGACGACTCGAGTCCGGCCCTTAAGAAGGGGGAGACTTTGTATACAACACCTAAAAGTTTATCTTACCACATGTTATCTAGCCAAAATCTTACCACTTTTTAGATACTGTAGGTATTATTTTTGAAACAACCCCAATAAACGGTTCCTATAACCATAAACGTTCTTCACAACCGGGTCATAATTTCAACATTTTTTTTACCAAAGCGTTATAAAATCTACCTCTAATTGGATTTAAACAGAGTCCTTATTCTTAAGTAGTTTTCTCGAAATTTTTTTGGCTTACGCGCTCAGTACGGCCCGGTTTTTGGGGAAAAAGAAGCCAGAAAGAACACGTTTTTTTTTACTTTTTATAATAAAAATGCCATTTCCTTCAACACGTAAATCATTGTTTGTAATTGTTTTAATTTCGGGTTCATTTCTAATTAGCCGATGGTGTGAACATTCTGATTCAACTGAGCTCATTTCAGCGCCCATGTTCTCGTACAAAAATAGTTGCTCTTGATATAGCTCTCGGTCTTTTTTATACCGCCGGCGACAACAACTGGGATAAANAAAAATATTGACCCAAAAAATGGTGACCGACTGTAAACTCAAACGAAAGAAATGGAAGCTGTCAATATGAACATTGGAAATAAATTTTTGAAGTTCAAAAATTTTTGAGCTAGAGATACGTTTTAGATGATATGCAAAATATTTTTTGTCAAATTGAATAATCAGCATATAACCAATTGGGGACACGGCAGCCCGAAAAACGGGATTACCAATCCCGGATTGGTCAACCAACGTGTTTGCGATTTATGTTATCAAAAATAAATGTAATTAGTTGAAACAAAAATATTTTCAACCAATTGGTTTTTTTTGTAAAATCTAGGAGCGGTTGGTTTTAAGGTCTGAGATTTGTTCTTATGGTTTCTAGGACAAAATTCCCTCTCCGCTGTCATTTTTTTATTTTACTCATTACCGACACGAAGTATTTTGTGTTCTCTATCTATCAATCTCTCTTTCAAATTTTGAGATTATTTAGCAAAGTGCATAAGGCCTAGCTTTATTTTTTTCTTATTTATAAAAGCGATCTTATAAAAGCAATTTTGTTCATATCAAGCAGTAAAAACGCATATAAATAATCGAAAAAAGATGTTTCTGAAAATCAGGACATAAAATATATTGGTACAGGGGGGTTGGTTATAAGGTCAGCCATTTGGACCGTTACAAAGTCAAGTCAGTTTTTTGGCACTAAGGTCAAGTCAGATTTTTTTTTTGAGAAGTATGATTTTTGGAAAAAATCTTTTGAATCATGTCTTTTTAAGCTTTTTTTCTGGATGAAAAAAATCTTTTAAAATCCGGGTTCGTGAGTCACAAATTGTGACACGCTTTACAAACTTATGTTTACAAATAAAAATTATTATTGATACCACAACATTTGTTTTTAGCGGTTTCCAGATTTTTTTTTATTTCTAAATTGTTCCCAGTGCTTAACAAATGTCCTGATAATTTCTGTATTATGGGGTCGGTCCCAGATTTCGTGAGCTGAGTTTGTGAACCGCCAATTTGAACCTAATTGTAACAACATACAGTAGTTAGATAATAAAATGTGATTTTAGTATAATACTATGAAACCATTTATATCGTACTAGGGTTGGGTCGAATTTATGAAAAAAGATAAATTTATGCCACCATTTTAATCGATACTCGGTATTTAAATAGATCAGAAAAATATATTTAGAAGGTTCCACGAAAACCATTATTATTATTTTCTTCACAAGTCAGTTAAAAAAAAAATGCATTGTTAAATTACTCGACTCATTTTTAGGCTTTAACTTTCTTTAAGCGCAACCTCTGTATATCAATCGAATTAAAAAATGCTATTAGCTTCAAAGCTTAAAAAGTTTTTTTTGGATCATAAGGTTTTAAGAACACCCTATTACATCTTGACCAAGTAGTATATTTGGTTAGTAAACGAATCTTCTCATGGCCGCATGTGACAATCTGTATTTTATATAGAAGTTTTTTTCTCTTTTAATAGTAAGTTGTTTAAGACTAAAATACCATCCTTTTTATCGGCTTATTATTTAAAAAGGTCATTTTCTTAGCATTCGCACATTGCCAGAGAGAACGTTCACTATATTGTGACAGAAATAAAAGATGTATTTTTGCTGAGACACCAAAATGTACTGTATAATTGGGGTGTTCGCGGCACATCTGCGAGTACACCCTCTGCGCTGTTATCTTGCCAGCGGTTATCTTACAGATTTGTCAACTTCTTCTGCTATCTCGGGCATTTTTTTCATGCAAAAATTACAATATAACAGCGCAAGAGATGTACAGGGATCTGGTATATTCTAAAAACTGAAATTTGAAGTTTAACTCTTGAAATGATGTATACAAGGGGTCTGGTTATAAGGTCACAAGGTGTGACCGTTATAAGGTCAAGTCATATTTTTTGCATTAAGGTCAAGTTTTTGTGAAGCATTTTTTTGGGGAAAAAAACCTTTGAAAACATGTCTTTTTACGTTTTTTTTTGGATGAAAGTTTGAAACGAGAATTCAAATGTGTAAAATAAAGTTTTAAACTGAGACACCCTAGCTCTTCACAGTATATATGGTTGCATGTAATGCATACACAAGACCTTATAAATAGACTGGTTTAATTTCAAGTTGTCTGTAGACAATCCGCGCAAAAAAAAGTGGGTTTCGTACGAATCTCCTTCATTTTTTCGTAAACTCACACGTCCAGATGATAATAATCGAATTCAATCAACATTGACCATGTTACATATAAATATTCAGGGTGGTTTCACACAAAAAATGACCACGCAACATTCACGGAACGCGTTCTTTTTTGCTGTTTTTTTTTGTTGAAGATAATTTGAATTTTAACTTATTTTGTGCAACACGCTCTGTCAAATGTGACAACAGTTTCGGTCATGATAACATAACTTGTATAGATTGGTGATTGCTGTATCTTTTCGGTGAAAAAAAAAATATTTTTTTAAATATCGATAAAGAATGAGTGGACGAAAAAATTAAACATTACTTTTTTGAGAATTCTTCATTTTAATACACGTACAGGGGGTGGGTTATAAGGTCAGCCATTTGTGCCCTTATAAGGTCAATTTTTTCAGGCACTAAGGACAAGTCAGTTTTTTTGAGTAGCATATTTTTCGAAAAAAAATCTTCAAAATCATGTCTTTTTAGGTTTTTTTTTT
>SCLG01000200.1:49499-73358 GCA_004367875.1 Oikopleura albicans
AAAAAACGTTTGGACAGTCTAGCCAGACGGTGTTTGACAGATAGAAACGTTTTCTTCTGGATTAGCGTTATCGCTGTTAATGCCTCGTTAATTTAGAGAAAGCCAAAAGTATAATTATGAAAGTGAAAAATATAACCACTTTATAATAATATGCCCCACATAGTCATGAAACACGATTTTACCACAGTTTTCATGCCGATCATCTAATTTAGCTATTTTTTTCATATATCCGATTTAGGGCATGACATCAGATTTTTTAAGAAAATTTATTTTTAATCAGCATACTGGTCATTTAAAAGGTTAAGAAATTTTAATAAAAAATTACACAAGTATTTTTTTAAGTAAAGGTTATACTTTTCAAGGTGTCCTTCATTTTGAAAACTATATGTTATACAAGTCGTGTTAAGGGATGAACATCGGATTCCGTAATGACGCCATAAGTACGGTAGTTGTTGATTACATTGGTGTACAAGTTTTATAAAATTCATACATTTTAATCCATTAATATCTTCAACAATTTATAATACACAAAAAATCAAACGAAGGTACATCAAATCTTAATGAATTAGGCCTTAAAAGCGTGACCTGAAAGGTGAAAATGTGAGAGTTTTAGCCACTAAAAAAATTGCCATAGTGTTCTTGATGACATTTATTGACACATAGTGTTTATTTCTGAACGTTTTAAAGATCTATGGACCATTATGGACCAGTTTTTTATGGTCTATAATTTATGGTCTATTATGACCACTGTATGACAGTTATAGTAATTAAACTAAACTAGGTTTTACAAAGTAGAATCTACCTGGTACACTCCCTGCGCTGTTATCTTGCAACTATCGCATGAAAAAAAATCCGCAAGATAACGGAGCGAACGGGGATATCTACAAGATAACAGCGCAGGGCTTAACACATAAAGATAGGGATTCCTGTAAAATAGACCGAAAAAAATCTGCAAGATAACGGAGCCAACGGGAAAATCTGCAAGATAACGGGTGACCAGATAACAGCGCAGGGGGTGTATGTATTGTAATCCGTTATACTAAGTTATGATAAGTATTATAAATAACACGACTTCTAACTAGCAAAACGTTATACCACCCTAAAGATTACCGANTCATGCCGATCATCTAATTTAGCTATTTTTTCATATATCCGATTTAGGGCAGGACATCAGATTTTTTAAGAAAATTTATTTTTAATCAGCATACTGGTCATTTAAAAGGTTAAGAAATTTTAATAAAAAATTACACAAGTATTTTTTTTTATAGTAAAGATGATACTTTTCAAGGTGTCCTTCATTTTGAAAACTATACCGTATGTTATACAAGTCGTGTTAAGAGATGAACATCGGATTCCGTAATTACGCCATAATTTGTTAACGTACACAGTAGTTTTTGACTACATTGGTGTTCAAGTTTTATAAAATTCATACATTTTCGGGTTTCGGTTTCCGATTTTAATTCATTAATGTCTTCAACAATTTATAATACACAAAAAATCAAACGAAAGTACATCAAATCTTAATGAATTAGGCCTTAAAAGCGTGACCTGAAACGTGAAAATGTGAGAGTTTTAGCCACTAAAAAATTTTTGACCACTGTATCACAGTTATAATAATTGAACTAAACTAGGTTTAACAAGCTAGAATCTACCTGGTATATATTGTAATCTAAGTTATGATAAGTATTTTTAATAACACGACTTCTAACTAGCAAAACGTTTTACCACCCTAAAGATTA
The DNA here is from genome assembly GCA_004367875.1 of Oikopleura albicans. Classification (NCBI taxonomy): domain Eukaryota; kingdom Metazoa; phylum Chordata; class Appendicularia; order Copelata; family Oikopleuridae; genus Oikopleura; species Oikopleura albicans. The sequence continues at coordinate 51,239 of SCLG01000200.1, forward strand.
GCGAATTACAAGTATTAGCTTCAATAATGACAAATTCAAAATTTCGTTCAAAAAATAATAATAATAAACAGCCAGATTTTTGTAATTAGGAATATTGAAGGCAAAAAACAGTCGGAATTATATAAGTTTGATAGGAAAAATGATGCGTGCGGGATAATGTGTTTCTGTCTTCGTTGGCTGCTCAAGCGCGCCATTGTCATATTTGGTGGAGAAATCGATTTGGAGCAAAAATCTAACAATAAACTAGCAATGTCCAAAGCCGAGAGAAAATAGCATTTAAACACCCTAAGTCGAACTAAGAAAAGACCCCCGTTTCACAGTTTTTTTGTTTTCGAATAACAAGTTTAAAATAAAACAACGATTTTTTTTTCAAATAAACCAATAAACACAGATTTGAGATAAGAGAGCGGCTAAGCACATCACCCACCGAGAAGAGATGACGCAGATTGACTCAAGCTCAGGTATATTATTTTTTCCGTGAAAAAATTTTTGACGATTTTTTTGATATAATACGTATGTAATTACGAAGTTTTTTTTATTTACTTTTTTTATTTGACATATTGCCTCATCATCCGGTTTTCAACGTTTTTCAAATATATTTGAAGCTTCCGGAAGTCAATCCACAGTTTCATGAATTATCCAAGATTATAAGAAAAATGGTCTTCACAAACAAGACTCACAAATTAACTATTTTAAATAAATACTATTTTACGGATTTTTTATTGACTGCATCTAATTTATCTTTATTTACAGTTTTTGCATCTTTTCGGCAACCGGATGTTAAAAAAGATGTGATTATGACTTCCAAGACAGTTTTCGAATATGAATTTATTAGTTCAATTTTAAACGTTTTTTAAACAAAAATAAACTTATAAAAGCATATTTATGAATGAATTACCATTTTATTATCAACACATTTTTTAAATATTGGTTATTAGTGCCTTCCGGCGCATACACTCAGTGTTTGAATTTTCGGTAGCCGAAAACCGCCGTAATAAGCCCAAAGGCGGTATATTAAATCCGCGATAAAATTTATTAATCAAAAATGGTAAGAACGTCAACTGGAAAATGTCGCCAAAGAAAACAAGCGGGAAAACACTTCAATAGTATAAACAATTGTATGTAATTCATGAAATTTCAGGTTTTCCAAAACATCAAGGTGGCAGACCCTAAAAATGGATTAAAAACGGAATTAAACAGTAGATATGGGCTATAGGCTATGGTCCATAAACTAGGGATTTAAACATGGATAATGATAGGATGAAAAATTATTTATGAACTATAGGTATCTACTGTTTAATTCCGTAATTTAATCCATTTTTAGGGTCGTCCACTTTGATGTTTTGGAAAACCTGAAATTTCATTAATTAGGCTATGGCCCTAATAGTCTAAGGATAATCCTTAGGTTTTATAGTCTGACAGTTGTGTCATACAATTTTTTTTTTCTAAATTTCATGAAATTTTATACAACAGTATGTGACATTACTCGTGCCAGTTTTGAGAAACAACATCACCAATTATAGTGGGTTACTAATAAGGTGTGACACTTCTTCCGTTATAAGGTCAAGTCAGTTGTTTCACCTAGGTAAAGTGGTCCACTTGGGTCATATCATTTTGCGTTAGAAAGATAATTTTTTTTCATTTAAACTTTTTTGTCCAAAAACGTTATTATGACTTTGGTGTGGTTCTATGGTCAATTAAGTTTTTTACAAATGCCGTTTAAGACAATTTTTTGACAGTTTTTAGGCCTTATAACCAATATCCCCTGTTCGTGATTCGTATTTTTGAAACGAACTTATTTGAATTTCATTTTTGGTAATTAAATGCCCGCGTTGTAAAATGCGATTAAGGACTGTAATAAAGAAATCAAAACGACAACACAAGTGATTAGAGAGCATCGTGCAGCAAATCATATGCAAATGCACTGGATTAGCCAAGTCGATAGATGAGGCCCCTTTACGCCATCATGATACATCATGACACAAATCGCCTTTTAATTCGCTCGAGCGATAAGAAAAAAAAAATCTTACCGCGATCCCTAATCTTTCACGAAACTGTAAAAATATTATTATTGCTACAAAACGTTTTTTTCGCATTTTATGTCTTTTTGATGTACGCGTATGGCCCATACGGTATGGGGCAAAAATTGAGAAGAAAATTTATGACAGTCCTTTTTTGTAGGGTTGATTTTTTCGTGTTTTGAAAATAAATTTAACGAGTTTGATAAAAAAAAAACCAAAGTGTTGGTCAAGTCATTCATGATTAGACATCATAACGTTTTTTGACCAAAGGAAACGTTTTCAATATCACAAAATGAAAAGAAAAGAAAAGTTTAGTCGACTGTAACTGTAAAATGTCTTTGAGATTAATATTCAGGAATTGATGCCCGTTCGTTCCCTTATCTTGCAGATTTATTTTGGCCTGGTATATCAGAAATACCTACGCACTGTGCCGTTGTCTTGCAGCGGACATTGAAATAGCATTTTTATTAACATTATATATTATAAAATATAGCATTTTTTTTTGTAATAATTGGCAATTTTAAATTATATAACGAGTTAATTCTGAGTTCAGAATAAAAAAATAATAATGGGACACAACGGGAAAAACACGATATGTTGATTATGACAGGTATTAAAATCAATAGAACGAGAAAAAACGTGTTTTAGATGCTAGTGTGGACAATCGTTCACACTATGTGCTCAGGAGTTTTATTAACCACAAGCTTATTCCGGTTAAAGTCGAGGTGGACCAATTTTTCGAATTTTTTTGTTTAAGTTGAAGAAGTCATTTTAGTTCACAACTTGGCATCTTCTGTTGCGTTGTTTAACTCCCAGCTTCCTTTCAGAGCTTAAATAAAGCTAGTGTAATCGTTCACGTATGATTTTACATTACATGAAGTCATATTCTAAGCGTTGTTCTCTTGCGGTTAGCGTGAATTCCAACCGCTTAATTGGTTAGTTGGTTGTTGTTGTTTTTTTTTCTTTTTTTTTTTGATAAACAATACACTTTGACGCGGTAATGAAATAATAAATGTGAGTCAAGTCAAGAAGCAAAATTTCGCAAAAAAAAAAATCGTGGCAATTAAATTACCTATAAATTTTCGTGGACTCATTGCTCAACCATTTGATCGTGGACCAATTGATTTTTTGTTGTATATTTTTGAAATACTAATTGGATAGTGATCAATTTCATTAAAAATCGTAAAAAAAAATTTTGCAAAAAAAAAAATGATGGAGCCAAATTGTGGTGCTCCAAATTATGATATTGTACAAAAATAAATGAAGGACTTTTGGGCGTAAAAAAATAAACCCGTTTTACATGCATATGTTCGCAATTCATTTGATCATTATCTACTAAAGATCACGTTCTGTACTTTTATCAGAAAAAAACGGCACATAGTATGTGCCACATACGTACTTTCAGCAACCGTTATGCTTGTAATGCAACAGTAAAAGGAAACCGTTTATGACCTAATTTTCAAACAAATTTTTATATAAAAACACCTCGGGAAATTATGATTGGTTGTTAAAAATACACCTATCGGTCAAAACGCTTATCAAAACCACTTTGTTCGAAAACGAAAGCAAAAAATAAATAAAATGTCTTAACTTATTTGGTATACTTAATTCTGTAATGCTGTATTGTCTTTCGCTTGTTAATTGAAGGTCACAAGTTCAATTGGATTATTCAGATCCGATTCGTCAAAAGTTGACATTTTTTCAATTGTCGTCAGACCTTTGTTGGGACGTGCATATTTTACACCGATTACAAACGTACCTAATTTATGAAATGTTTTTTAAATGCTAAGCATTAAAAAATTAAATTTGGACAATTTTTGAACTCTCCTAGATCGGCTTGAAAACGTTATTTTGCGTGCAAAAAAACTTCATTTTTATGTTGGAAGTCATGTACGTAAATTTCAATGAAATCATGTCCCTACAGACTTTTCTGTGTAAATCTAAAAGAGCTGCGTTCGTATTTTTGTGATTGGCTTTCTTTGATTTTTTTATAATTTTGAATTATTTAGGTTACAGGGGTGGTTGGTTATAAGGTCACAAATTTTGACCGTTATCAGTTCAAGTCAGTTTTTTGGAATGACGGCCAAGTCAGTGTTTTCATCATAAAATAATGTCTTTTTGGCTACTTTTTGGATGAAGACCTTCCCCAAGCACTTCTAGCACATTTAAAAGTTAAAATCATGACTTGTCGGACTTTTTTTTAGACAAAAGTTCTGCAAAATGGTCAAATCAGTTTTTGAAAATGCATTTTAGGTCAAGTAGTAGTGTCTCACCTAACCAAAAAAAGTCACTTTTTTAGACCTTGCCCTTTACCAACATCACTTGTAATCTTATATGAAATTAAGATCTGTTTGAATGCTTTCAAGGTCATGAAGCGTTTTTGTCGTGACCTTTCAACCATTTGGAAATGTATATTTTTTTTAATTTGTGTTGTATAACTTATTAAATTTATTTAAAGGTATAAAGGTTTTCGAACCGCGACCTTATAACTATAAATATAAAAGCGTCCGACAATAAAAACGTATTTTTTTTTTTTGAAGATCGATTGTTTTTCATTTGACGTTTGGCCTTTATTTGAACAAAAATGTTTAGTCTGAATAGAAGCGCCCCATTTTTTTTTCGAAATTGAATTTTACAACTATATAAAAAATCTTGACATTTTCGAGTAAACTGTGAAAATCGAGCGGCCCTCCGGGACAGANGTCTTTCGCTTGTTAATTGAAGGTCACAAGTTCAATTGGATTATTCAGATCCGATTCGTCAAAAGTTGACATTTTTTCAATTGTCGTCAGACCTTTGTTGGGACGTGCATATTTTACACCGATTACAAACGTACCTAATTTATGAAATGTTTTTTAAATGCTAGGCATTAAATTTGGACAAATTTTGAACTCTCCTAGATCGGCTTGAAATTGTGATTTTGCGTGCACAAAAACTTTATTTTTTTGTTGGAAGTCATGTACGTATTTAGGTTACAGGGGTAGTTGGTTATAAGGTCACAAATTTTGACCGTTATCAGGTCAAGTCAGTTTTTTGGCATGACGGTCAAGTCAGTGTTTTCATCATAAAATCATGACTTATCGGACTTTTTTCAGATAAAAGTTCTGCAAAATGGTCAAATAAGTTTTTGAAAATTTATTTAAGGTCAAATCAGGTTAAATGCATTTAAGGTAAAGCCAGTTTTTTAGACCTTGCCCTTAACCAACACCCCTTGTAATCTTATATCGTTGAAATTAAGGTCTGTTTGAATGTTTTCAAGGTCATCAAGCGTTTTTGTCGTGACCTTTTAACCATTTGGAAATGTATATTTTTTTTAATTTGTGTTGTATAACTTTTTTAATTTATTTAAAGGTTTAAAGGTTTTCGAACCGAGAACTTATAACTATAAATATAAAAGCGTCCGAAAAGAAAATCTAATTTTTTTTGAAAATCGATTGTTTTTCATTTGACGTTTGGCCTTTATTTGAACAAAAATGTTTAGTCTGAATAGAAGCGCCCCATTTTTTTTTTTTGAAATTGAATTTTACAACTATATAAAAAATCCTGACATTTTCGAGTAAACTGTGAAAATCGAGCGGCCTTCCGGGACAGATGAAAATAAATATGGTTTAGACTATTTAAAATATTGGGGACTCATTGAAATAAAGATCGAATAACCGTCGATTTAAAAATAATATTTATTCATTTTAAGGAAGGTTCACGGAAGTTTTCATTGTTTAAAGCAGAAACTAAAGTTCAACGTCTATTTGTATTTAAACGTGTACAGAGAGACAAAAAGCAAAGACACCGTCTAAATCGGTATAAATAACAAACTACATAGTAATAACGCATATCATTAGGAAAATTCATGTAGCTTAACAGTCTGGTCGCGTCAACTTTTCCACCTACGCCCTACCTATGTAACTTAAATTCACATAACTTAAAACTTTTTTCAAATCTTTTGTTAAATTTGTTAAACTTTCAGGCATCTGATCCTGTTTTAATCTCTATTTTTACTAACTTTATATCTCTATTTTTTCTCAAGTTAACAGAATTTTTTTTGTCCTTTGCCTTAAAATATTATTTATATTATATTTTATATTAATACTTAAAGTTATTTTCCTTTCGTAAAGTCCTTTCGTAAAGTACGATATCCTTGATATTAAACATACTGTAAATTAGAAAGTTTTTTTCTGACATCGAAGAAAATGAAGTTACAAATAACTAAGTCATTTCACCGAATACAGAAGTCAAAATCGTGCGAGGAAATAAGCAGTGTACAATTAACGTGTCATATTCGCGGGAAATATTCATCGCGTAGGGCTTAAAAACACAATTTTTGTTCTATCTGTCAGAAGTTTTCAGTTTGGAATATGCGTCGGAATGTGACAAACGACCAAAAATGGCCTACAAAATTTAAACACTGAATTGTTTTTGTTTTTTTTCTTACTAATATAATTTTATTTTAAGGATTATCTTATATATATGTATATTATTTTTTGCGAACATCGCGAAAAAATAAACCCGTGAGGTGATTAAGTTAATGTTTTCTTCTGCCTTCCCAGGCGTCAAGATAACACGATTCCCGCGTCATCTCAAGACGTTCTAAAAAGACGAACGTTGGGAACGGAAAGCTCTTGCCCCAGCTCCCCGTAAATAAACAAATGCCCACTTCGGGTGTAAGCTATTTTTAGAATAAATTGTTCACTACGAACCAATCGACGGAAATGAAAATAAATAATATTTCACTTTTATCTTTGTATTATTTGGAAAAAAGCTTTATCTAACTTCAGTTAACACGTGTTAACACATCTTCAACACCTTGTTAAGATAATGTTAGTGTTACGTCACTGACCAATCTTTTTTTTCTAATGTGCTCTTAGGCACGTGAAGCTATGAGGCTGATTTTGCACACATGAATTTGTAACTAAATTTATCATTATGAATGTTTTGGATTTTTGTTGTTTTACAATAAAACGAAAATACTTATTTTGAGTAGGTATGAAATTTAAAACGTAAAAAAATTTAATTTTTGATTAAATACTAGCCACCCTAGCCTCATTTTAAATGCTTAAACATGTAGAGAGCACGTGACATCTGGAGACGGCCCAATGACCGGACGCAAAAAAGTAGAGTGTCCGTCTAATAACAAACAAAAAAATAATATAGCTTACACATCGTTTAAAAAGCATTACTTGGATATATAACTCCGTAAAATTGTTAAAAATGTCCCGAAGCACGATAACATTCTTAGAATACAAACCTACATTTACAATTTATGATTAAAAAACGCCTGCAATTACAATTTTTTTCTGACACACATTGTCTAACGTGCACATAACCGTTAACTTTTCGTTTACCAAATCTGGCGGCTATAATTTTCGGCAAAATAAATTAAGTGGTCTGTCTGACCAAGAAACGTCATAATTGCTCATTTGTCTTCCGTTGGGTCTTATGACATTCGTTCATCGCTCCCGAAGTGAAACCACAAAAGTCACTTTGCATCTCACTTTCACAACTATTTTCGGGGTTTTCGAGAGATGAAATGGTGGTTAAGGTTGTGCTGTGCCAACTCACGCTTTTTCATCCTGCAGAAAAATTCCTGGGAAACACACACGACCTAAGCATTATAATTATGCCTTTGTATTTTGGCTGTGTTCTAGGCGCAAAAATAAAGATATTAGAGCAAGCTTCTAAAGAACAAAAAAGTCTCTCAGTCAGAGAAATCGAACTAAGGGCGAGAAAGTTGGCAGTTAATTACCCAAGAACACTAGCACAGTTAAAATGCTAAAAACAGCCACTAAAAACACCCAGGCCACAGTGAACGGGTATACAGTTCAAGTCTTTTTTGCACTAAGGTCAAGTCAATTTTTTTGTGAAGCATGTTTTTTGGGAAAAAAATCTTTGAAATCATGTCTTTTTACGCTTTTTTGTATGAAGATCTCCCTCCCCACTAGCACTTTTTTTGTCTATAGAAATCATGTCTTTTTACACTTTTTTTCTAAAAAATAATGTCTTTTTGAACTTTTCCCCAGCACTAAGGTCTTATTGTGGAAAAAAATTCAGATGGTTATAAGGTCAAGTCATTTTTTCCAAAGTGCATTAGTGTCAAGTCATTTTTCTGGGGCTTGACCTTATAACCAGACCCCCTGTCGGCAATTTTGAGATTTCGGGATACCCGTTACGTAGGTTGGTATTGTAGCGTACTTGAGGAAAAATTAGTTTCCCAATTAGTGTCACAGCCATCTTTAAATGTATACGTTTGTAATTTTTACTTCTACGTAAAATAAAGCTAGAACTTTACTGAACTAGTTTGAACTCAATTTCAAGTGTTGTCATTGATAAAAACAATATAATGTGGAAATAATATGAAAGACGTTAAGAATTTCCGTGAAATAATGAAAAAATTTGGTGACATATTAAAACGGGCATACTTTTTTAGGCGTTTTAGCTCTCAAATCTGTCAACTTCATAAATGAGTTATTTGAGCTCTAAATGAAAATTGCAGGTTGAAAATTTTTTCTTCCACTGATCGTAGTTTTTTTCAGCATTTTTACTCAGCGTGTCCCATGAATTACCGCCATTTTTCGTATTTTATACCATAGCTTGGTCCATAGGTTAAGCGATTCCTGTTATTTCAAGATTTTTATATTGACAATAACTCGTGCATTTGAAATAAAACTAAAAGATACATTGTGGCGCTAGAGAGCATTTTAATTGCAAACGACTTTGAAGTGTTAACAACTGCTCAAGAATTGTCCTATATTTTTTTCTATTTCAAATTCGTGCTCTACGGTTCGAACATATTTTAATTCTTATCGATTATTTTGTATTTTAAAACCAGGTGCGCCGCTATGTTTCAACTCGTTTTATTTTGGTCTTCTTGTTGTATTGTAAAATGCATCCAAAAATATTTTCTATATTTTTTGTAAAATATGCTAATGAATATTTAGTCTAAAACATAAGAAGGAAAAGATTCACAACCCAAACATTGCAATGATAATTTCACGTTTTTTTTTCAAGACAGAAGGCTTCATTTGGACAATTACGTTAAAATTTACAAACCAAAAAAGGAAGAATTGGTTTTCCAAATATTTACCACAGATGAAGAAAAACGCCTAAACTTTATTAGGTTCGATACAAGGATCTAGCTCTAAAAAATCTTTTTCCGATGGCTGCGCCTTAATGAGCAAATTTTTCACAAAAATAATTGAGTAAGGACGACAAATATTTAGGTGGCATGGATAAAAACAGATTATAATGAATTTTACCAAAAAAAAACTGGGCTGTCTGCACTGAAAACTGGGGGTCTCTATAAAAATTTAAAACATGTTTTCTTACAGTATTGAGAGTTCAGATATATAAGAAATAATGTTCAATTTAATAAACGTATTTTACTTAATTTTTTGCGTACTAACTAGTATAATGTATTTTTTGGCCATTCTGAAAGTTTATTTCTTTCAGTTTATGTTAAAAGTGGTGTACTGAATGACGAAACGACCTATTTATACAGACTTAGAAATATATATTTTTAGTTCCATGAAAATATAATTAAAACATCAAAACTAGACAATAATTGAACAAAGTGTGCCATATATGAATTCTAGTTTCAATTGTAGCGGAAATTTCTTCGACTTTTGGCATCCTGAAAACGGATGAGATTTTCGATCAAATTGCCAGTCTCATCTTGAGAAGCGTCATCCGGAAAATTTCGTATGACTTATAGTCTATGAGTCATAGAACCTATATTTTACTACACGCGTTTTCCATACGCAATTTGCGAATTTATAACAATTCCTTGACAAATTAAAAAAACATTTTTGGGTAAAAAAAGTCTTTCAGTATTTTTCTGAAAGATTTATAGAACTAAAATATCGTTTTACCTTACCTCGATAAAATCTAAAAAAACTCGGAACCATATTTCAATGAAATCTGTCCAGTCAAAATCATAATTTTAGCTTTATTTGAAAACTTATTTATGGTGTTTTAAGTAGGATCCTATATAACCAACGCGTCTACTGAAAAACGACTCATTTTTGAGCACCCCGAATACTGCCATGTTTAAGAGCAAACAATCGGGCTTAAAATCCATTCCGCCTAAAAATGCAAAAATGAAAAATAGACGCTTTTCTTTCGCCAAAATTTGGATAAAGTTTCTTTCCTAACAAAACCCTCGAGTCAAGGACTGTATTTGATCTTCCGAACTGTTTCAAAAATAAAGATAAATATTGTAGTGTCTCAAAACTGATTGGCAATTATTTTTTATGCATTTTTATTATTTACTTTTAATAATAGGAAATGGCGTTCATTGCACAAATAATAAACCAAAAGTCTTTGTGGACTGTATTTAGAATGTCAAATTTGCAATCAATGATAGTTTTTTTTTAAATGGATTTAGGGTCATATTCAAGGTTATAAACTTTATAACCACTGCTTTTGTTTATGGTTAAAAGTCTCAATGTGAAGCTTAGAGTTAATATATCGGTCTCCTCCAAGTTAAATAAATGACACTGTAGCAAAATGTGTTTACCGTTTGTAATTTGGCGTTGAGTTGACAGTTGAAGAATATTATCGCACTAGATTAGTTCCATCTGTTATTTACAGACTGGCGGTTTTAACACGGCATATTGAGAAACAATAAAACTATATATTTTTTTAAATACACAATAATTTAATCCACGCTCTCTGAGTATTGTATTATCAAGTGACATTTTGACCATTAACCGCCAATAACCGGCTTAGAAAAAGTAAATATTGCGTAATAATGACATAATTTGAGGCAAAAAAATAACCAGCAAAAAGTTTATCTCAAAAAATCAGATTAAGAAATGATTATTCAAAAAATCTTCTAGACAAGAAGGTTGGCTATAAGGTTTAGATTTTGTCATAAATAAAATCNNCGGCCTTGGAAGAGGTAGACGTATTTTTCAATACGCGAACATTTAATTTGGTTCACCCCTAACCAATCACGTCAATGTAAAATGAGATGACCTCTTCCATGGCCGCCTCTTGTTTTTATTTCGCCAATTGCGACCCAAATTCAGCCTTAATCGATGTTATATCTTAAATTCCTAAGATATAATTAAGATCATCTAGACGGATAATGGTTATAAGTTCTAAAATTTATGGTGTTATAAAGTCATGTAACTTTTTCAAATAATCCTGTCGTTTTCAAATGAGCATGACTTTTTCTGAACGTCGGAAACATTCATCCTATCAGATATTGCCGTTGTAAAACACATTCAGCAATCCGAATCTAAATCAGTCTTCAAAGCGAAACTAGTTATGCGACAGACAAGTTTACCGTTTGTAATTGGGCATTAATTAAGTCCATTATGGAGTAAATCCATTATGCTTTGTCTTCCGTGGTTTGCGAGAATGACCACGGTAATTATTTGTTTACATTTTCAGTGTTTTTTTTTGTCTATTCGACTGAATACCTTACCGAGTAAATGAGAGTTTGTCATCAACGTTGGAGTCGTGGATTTTGCGTCTGTGGTGCGTATGTGGTTTCGTCTGTGTTATAAGGTATGAGATTCGGTCAGCTATCAGATCTTATGGCCTTTTTTGTGTACTAAACCGTGTTGTCCTTTTTCAGTGAGACCAGTGTATTTTCTGAGCTGAAGCCTGTATTTTTTGTGATTTTACTGGCGTTTAATTAACGGACTTCATTATGATTTCAACAAACTGGCAACAGTGTTCTCTCAATATCGTTGACATACAGTATAAAAATTAACGCAAGTAGATCCCTGGCAACGCCGTTGTTCTAGTTCTAACCCCGAAAGACATACATGTATTAAATGTCAAAGCCGAAAAGTTGCCGGTTTATATTCTGGAAATTGATGAGGCACATTTTACTTGTTCTATTTTATTTGCCCTAATTTTCTAGAATAAAAAAGGCAACTTTACCTCAAAATCTTAGAGCTTTCACTTATTAACAGAAACGGAGGTCAAAATATTTTTTTATTATACTAATTACAAGCAATGTTAATTGATGAATTTAACACGTTATTTATGTTCTTTGTCAAATAATTGAGTTTGTTAGCAATTCGTGATTTTGTGATCCTTAATGATTTTATCAAAAATCTTACAGGCTCGACTATTTATACATCATGCAATATCTAACGTGCAAATTGCCGTCAAACACGGGTTAATCAAATAGAAACTGAGGGTAAAAAACAATCTAAATTGTTGCATAAAATTGCGCAAACATTTATTAAATAAAATAAAATAATAGTCGGGCTTCGGGTAAGATTTGATTCAGTGCTTCATGTAGAATTACTTGTGGGAAGTCCCCCCACTGAGAACCAATTAAAAAACTTAATAGACGTGCGGAAATATTTGATCAAGATGGAAACAGGCGATTTTAACTGATTTTTATGGCTAATCATTTTTTCAGGGGGTGACACTCAGGTCCCTTAATAGTAAGTTTACACTTTTATTCCTAAATTGTACGTTTATACTTTTATGTTTTGAATCTGTTCGGCTAAAAACCAATGACCAAGCTAAAATTGATTATATCCATTGAAAATTTGATGACACTCATTTTTTGTACATGTGTTGTTGGTTATAAGGTCCACCATTTTGACCGCTGTATCAGTAACTCAGTTTTTCGGGCGTAGACCCCCCCCCCCACTGACCAATTTTTTTCTGTAGAATCATGTTTTTTAATTTATCGTATACAAAAAATATTTGTTGTAATATCACGTCAGTTTCAAAATATTTTAATAATCCTTCTAATAAATATTGTTTTATAATAAAGTTTTACGGAAGAAAATATTACTAAAGTACTGATTGCTAATCCGTCTCCATCCGACTGATTAACCCAAAAAACATGGTGACCCTTAGGGTTAGGTTAATTGAGACTTTGAAAAAAAAAACCGAAAAATCAGTTTTTCATTTTTGACTAAACGAAAAGTCATTACACTTAAAATGCCACTTAGACATTTGAATCTGATTTGTTCATAAATAGTTTGTGATATCTTATTTTCGCGAGAATAAGCTCTAATTACTTTTTTTGTGTCTTTCATGTCAGACAGGTGCAAAAAGTTCTCTGATAAAAAAAAAGTGCAGTACGTTTNGTACCGACTTTGCGGGACCACAACAGTAAATTAACCTTATAATACGTCGAAAATGTTTGTCAGGTGATGGATGGAGATTAACTCATGAACACATATTTCGACATATTGCCCACGTTTTGATTGAAAACGCACTTTTAGTACTGTTTGCTTTTATGAAATAGCCTTATTCGGTCGCAAATGTATAAGCATGTATGGAGCGAATTAAAACCGCCGAACTTCTTGATGTAATATCTAGCAACGACAAGCTTTTCCAATTTTTTTAAATAAATTTTCGGAAAGCACGTAAATTTCTTTTTGTATGCATATTTTACTTTTTTTGAGAACCTATTAGTAGCATGGCTGAAATTATTACTTTTTGCAAAACAAAATCGTGTAAAATTATGACAAATTGGTCTGTATACTGTAACTGATTGTTAAAAATCTAAGTTAAAAAAAAGTTAAAATTTTTGAAGTTTTTTGGAGGTAAACTCTTTCAAAATATTTATGGTCAAATCGAATCTGGTATATTCACCTTCGACAGCGTTGTAAAGACTTTTTTCGTACAAATTGTGCTAGAGTGTTGAACAGCTGTTAAAATGTTTTCCAGCGTTTCTTACAGTATGGTCTAATTATGGATTGCTGCAATTATCATTTTAACCGATTCCGATAACATGGAGCTGATGCTAATCCTTGAACGATCATCGAAAATTAGTGGCCATATCACTTTTTAACTTGGCTTCGGGCGAGATAAATAATTTAATTTATTACCACATCCAGGAAATTTCACTTTTCAGCACATTCTAATTTGATGAATCCAAATAATTAGTAGCAGAGAATTGGTAATTAACAAGGGATTAAACTACATTTTTTTGTTCATGAATCATGACACTTGATTCAACTAGGAAATTTATGTATGTTTATTATCATTGTTTTATTAATTTTATTAACCATTTAAAGTATTCAATGAGATGACGAAAAGATGATAATATTATACTATGAAAAAGTGAAGATCAAATATTATATCGCTTATTCACCCTAAGCACTACGTTGTTTTCGTGGAATTTTATTGGTTTGTTTCCGCCCGTAGGTTATGTTTGACCAATCAGCAATCGCAAATTATAAGTTCTGATTCTCTGAGAAACTCTGATTTTTAGAGGGTATGCAAACGTGACCGGAATCCGTGTATTATTTCTTTTACTTTTTTGATTTGATTGATATGAAATTTTTTTTTTATTCATAAGTTATGAAAAGTATATTTCGTGGAACAAAGTGCAGAGTTCGAGTAGTTCCAAACAGGTAAAACAATGCCATGTCTCGTACTAAAGTTGGCAGGCTGCACAACTAAAATGTTAAAAACTTTTGGTAACATTTCTAATATACCATACAATTTTTAGACTGTATTCACAGATGTGCCTGAGAGAGTTAATAAAAGTTCCCCTCGGGGGCCCTCAGAAATCTGTTAAACCACAATGTGTTTGGCCGCAAAATTCTTAACTAGTTAGCGCTGCCTTCGATAGACTGTAGTTTTATTGTAAAATATTTTTGCGATAAGGAGATGGTATTCATAGAACTGCGGTCAAAAATTAAACGGCCAAAATATCAGGTAATTTTTGGGCATAAACATTTGTCACGTTTTTAACCTTTACGCATCGCTGCTAACCGTGCGTGTTTTGAGCTGACAGTTTCATTTCTTACCCCAACTTTATTTTGTGGGTACAACTAGGGTAATTCAATAAACCCGACTTCAGGGTAACTTAGGGTCCATTGATCAAATTTCATGTGTTTATCTACATCAATCTGCAATACCAAAGTTTTGGTCGTCAATTAAAAAAAAAGTAAACATGTGGTAGATCTAATTCTGCTTGTTTTCCTTATGTTTATCCACTAGGTGCGCAGTTAACCGTATATACAAAATTTATAAAAAATCGACGTTTAACGGAAATGCTTTGGGTTAAACGGGCGACCAATTTATTAAAGGTTTAAGCCAACATTGACAATTTTCGTGGTACACCCTACTTATAACGATACACGAATTAGCTGTCCCTTATCGTGGCTCATTATGAAAACGGACAGTAAATAGCAGGTTCGTTTCACCGTTCACCCCAATTCCGAGTGCTCAATCCCAAGTATCTGTCTAAAAACGACACAAAGATGGAAAATCCACCGAATGTTGCGTTTTTTTTCAATTGCATAACTATCGTAACTTCCCGACTTAACCTAATCAATGACACCATTATGCTAAAAATAAAACAAAACAAAAGAAAGAGAGAGAGAAAAAATCCCATTCAATCTAATTTTTGACGGGCTCGCTAATCACATTTCCGTTGCTCCCGGGATCATATAATTTTTTTTCAACCACAATAAGATTTTTTTTCTTGTTAATTTCCCCCTTCAATAGCCGGGTATAAAGCATAACAAAATGTAATAATAATAGAATGAAAATTGCTAAAAAGGACCGTTTGGAGAAATAATCCGATTAAATTTCAAAACGTTCTTAGCGTGATAAAAATGTTGATGTGCCGATTGACACACTTAGCGAGCAATTTGAAGAGGGTGTCACACGGAGTCGAGGTGTACTTTCTAAGATCGATATGATTTTAAACTTTACGATTTGAACACTAGTACATAAAAAGCTTCATGAAAAGTTACATTCGAATTTACATTTCAAAGTATAATTAAAAGTTACATTGGAAGTTACATTTAAAAGTTACATTAAAAATTACATAAAAATGTTATATGAAACGTGAAATAAATGCGACTCTGTATTTTCAGTTTTATGAAGGTAGAGTTGCACCATACAAGAAAAACATTTTGTGTCCTTAACTGGTAATACCAGAAGGCAGGAGTTAACGAACCATTTTTTGATAAATGAAGATGAGACCCAAACTGCAAAACCAAAACTATTTTGTTTTATAGACAATTATTGTCTAAGTTCATTTAGTTTAAACCGAAACAAACCAAAATGGCAAACTTGAAGAGTGAAAAAGCCCGTTATTAAAAATGGTTTATTATTAAAAGCGAGTCATTTTTTCGTTAGCACACCGACTCTCAAATATTTTCGAAACTCAGGTTTTAGTTAAATCTCAGGTTAGTAAATCTTAAAAAATAATAAACTTGTCAGAGACATATGTCCAACTACTATAAATTATTATAATATATAGGTGGTTTGCAGATAATGTCGTAATTTTAAAATCATATAAAGTCTCTGCTCCCATATCGTTACAATTTGTGGTTCAAAATATTGTAACGATTTGGGGTCATAGCGTCATTTTGTACAATAAAACAAAAACAGTTTATAATATGTCGGTGCTGAGATTGACGGCCTTAAGGCTGTCTTCGTATCCTTGTTAACGATGTTCGAAATTACTGCGTCAGTCTCAGCGCCGACATACAGTAATTATATGTGACCTATCGGATTGACATGGAAATTTATGATTTAGGTGGTAAAAAAGTTTTTGTTCAATTATCACCAATGAAATTATTTCATGCCTGTTTTTCATTTCTGCATGTTTGGCTCCATGTGTGTTAACGATAATTATTTATTGTTCTAAATAGTCTCAAACCTGCTAATTGACGCAGATGAGTCTGGACGAGTGTTTATAAAAATGCAAATAAACCTCGAAAGTGTTGTATATATGCGTCATAGGACTGTAGGTTTCTTTTTTATTCCTTTGCTGCATAAATGAGGCCAATAATGGTCATACGGTAATTATGCAATTAGGGTGGCCTTCATAATTTAGGCCATCAGTTTGGCATTGAACATTTTTGTGGTATGTAAATTATGGAAAAAAAAACTCGTCAGACGATTGACGCAAAATTCTAAACATAGAAAATGTACTTAACGGGTTGTGAACTCCCCAGGGCGTTAAATCAATAAGTACGAAAATGATGAATCGGTAAATTGAAAGTCAAAGACAGCGGTTTCTATAATTACCATAAACGGGGAATCAATTTTACCCTTTCAAAAAATTCACCGGAAAAAAGATATCTAAAATATAGATTCTAAATTGTTCAAAGAACTAGTTGAAGAGCAAATCTTTAACTCTTGTGCGACGCTTTGATTGAGAAAATTTTTTGTATCAGAAAAATCTTTTTAAACTTTTTGTGTAAGAATAACTACAGGGGGTCTGGTTATAAGGTCACAAGGTGTGACCGTTATAAGGTCAAGTCATCTTTTTTTCACTAAACACATTTTTTCAAGACATGATTCTTTTTTCACTTTTTTGGGTTTAAATTTAGAAATCGACATATACGTTTAGAACGACACGGGCAAAAAACAGGTAATAATTTTTTTATAGAAATCATATCATTAAGATCAAGTCATTTTTTGGGCCTTGACCTTATAACCAGACCCCCCTGTACGCGAGTTAAATTCCTTTCAATAAACGTGATTTTAGATGAGACGTACCTAAAATCAACAACACGTTTTATCAAAAACAGTTTCATGCATTTTTAAATAACTTTCCGTTCAAAAAAAGCAAACGACTATCCAGTTTATGCCCTGAGACTAAAATGCTATTTACAAAACGTTTTAGATTGTTGACCCCTTAACACTTTTTTGATTATTTAGCCCTGAAGGAAGCAGAAATCAGGGTTTAAGAGTTTGTACCATATATATAGCCGAATAAAATGATTAACATAAAAGTATATTTGTGAGACAACATGCTTGAATATAAGATATTTATGGTTAACTCTGGAGAAACTGTTCGGCACGAGATGACTTTTATAGCGCCGGTGATTGTTTAAAATGGCGTTAAAAGTACACGTTAGTCCAAATCACTGTAAATCTAGTTTCCAGTTGGTAGCCAAATATATTACTATAGTATATAATATAGTAAGTATATTATAAAAAATATAAATACAGGGGGTGTGCGTATTAAGGGTCGGTTAACGATTTTTGAAAAACGACCCTTATTAAGCACACTGGCCCTTATTAAGCACACCCAACGTTAGGCGAGTTTAGTGTTTTGACCGGACGTAATTATAATTTTTGCGTCTTATAAATGATTTTATCAATTTTAGAATTATACCGTATGGGGACTCTCTGGCATGTATTTAGCACAATTTTAACTTATTATATCCATAAACGAACAAAAATCTAGCAAAAAAATGCCCATGTGGGAAACAATGTTAAAATCAGGACCCTTATTTGGGCAATAATATTTTTTACCGAAAAAGGACCCTTATTTAGCACTACCGACCCTTATTTAGCACAAGCGACCCTTATTTAGCACCCCCTCTGTAACTGTATATATATTCAGTTTATATTCTGAAATTATCGTGAATATTATAGAACTTTAGCTATTTTACTTTTTATTTTATCGTGGCCACTCTTCTATGCTTGTCTCATACAATGTGTATTTTTGATGTTGCAGCAAAATGAGGTGCTTTCCAAAACTTTTTTTTTGCAGTGTCCATCTGCATTAGCTACTACTAAAAGCACTTTGAAGACGAGTAAATTGACTGGGCCACTTATACTTAGGTAACTTTTTTCCACGTGTCAACCAAGACTTCTAAATATGCTATTCATTCTATAAGGTACTGGAATATTATAGACTGTAAGCAATACACAACTTAAGCATCAGAACGTACTGTCTGAGGGTGAAAATTAATTTCTTCAAAGGATTATAAAATCTAAAAGGTTTACAGGAAAAAAAAATTACGTTAAAAAATTAAAATTTAGCCAGGCAGTGGAGTTCGCGTTTTTTATGAATGCTAAAAAGACCGGTTGTTTTTTTACGTTGGATAACTTTTTTAATTTTCCCTGAAAACTCAAATATCGCAAACAAATGTGTAGCGCATTTTTGCAATTGCTCTTGATTTTGAAAGGTGTTTTTCCCGGAATCTCGGTGATAACAAATATTTCTTCAATTGGACATATACACATTTGGACATTTGGACATGTACAATTTGTTCTTGAAAATTTAAGGTTTTTACTGTAAGGCTGATTTTGAAACACGAATTTGTCCATTTTTTTTTGTTAACCAATCCATAAAATCTGCGTGAATTTAAAGGACCTTATTATACGGTGCATTCTTATTGTTGATTTAAGCTCTAACCTAATTTTTTTTAATTGAAACAATCATTTTTCTAAGTTGACCTACATTTAAAAATCAATTTTTTTTCCCGGAATGTCGGTAATACCAAATGATTTCTACAATTCCGCATGTATACATATATCAAAAAAATTGAACATTGTTACTGTAAGTGCGCATCTGCTCTAAAATGAACCACTTTTAAGGCGACGAGTCGATTGACGATGGCTTTGGTAAGCCACTTACAAAAATGATCTGCATGCCGGCCGACATTACAATTGAGAAGAAAGCCGCCAAAGATGTGACCAAGTTGCTCGAGAAACACGAAAATGCAGCTGTCGCCAGATACTTGAGAAAATTTCTTGACGATTGGCGACATCNCCCTTTCAAAAAATTCACCGGAAAAAAGATATCTAAAATATAGATTCTAAATTGTTCAAAGAACTAGTTGAAGAGCAAATCTTTAACTCTTGTGCGACGCTTTGATTGAGAATTTTTTTTGTATCAGAAAAATCTTTCTAAACTTTTCGTGTAAGAATAACTACAGGGGGTCTGGTTATAAGGTCACAAGGTGTGACCGTTATAAGGTCAAGTCATCTTTTTTTCACTAATGTCAAGTCATTTTTTCAAGACATGTTTCTTTTTTCACTTTTTTTGGGTTTAAATTTAGAAATCGACATATACCTTTAGAACGACACGGGTAAAAAACGGGTAATAATTTTTTTTTATAGAAATCATATCTGTTTGGACTTTTTTCTTGCACTAAGGTCAAGTCGTTTTTTGGAGTGCATTAAGGTCAAGTCATTTTTTGGGCCTTGACCTTATAACCAGACCCCCCTGTACGCGAGTTAAATTCCGTTCACTAAACGTGATTTTAGATGAGACGTACCTAAAATCAACAACACGTTTTATCAAAAACAGTTTCATGTATTTTTAAATAACTTTCCGTTCAAAAAAAAGCAAACGACTATCCAGTTTATGCCCTGAGACTAAAATGCTATTTACAAAACGTTTTAGATTGTTGACCCCTTAACACTTTTTTGATTATTTAGCCCTGAAGGAAGCAGAAATCAGGGTTTAAGAGTTTGTACCATATATATAGCCGAATAAAATGATTAACATAAAAGTATATTTGTGAGACAACATGCTTGAATATAAGATATTTATGGTTAACTCTGGAGAAACTGTTCGGCACGAGATGACTTTTATAGCGCCGGTGATTGTTTTATAATGACATGTTTAAAATGGCGTTAAAAGTTCACGTTAGTCCAAATCACTGTAAATCTAATTTCCAGTTGGTAGCCAAATATACTACTATGGTATATAATATAGTAAGTATATTATAAAAATATAAATAACTGTATATATTCAGTTTATATTCTGAAATTATCGTGAATATTATAGAACTTTAGCTATTTTACTTTTTATTTTATCGTGGCCACTCTTCTATGCTTGTCTCATACAATGTGTATGTTTGATGTTGCAGCAAAATGAGATGCTTTCCAAAAAAATTTTTGCTGAAAAAATTTGAGATACGAATATATTACATAGATTCTTGTGTATATTATATATGAATTTATGTGAAAATAATACTACAAAGTTACCGTAAGTGTCCATCTGCATTAGCTACTACTAAAAGCACTTTGAAGACGAGTAAATTGACTGGGCCACTTATACTTAGGTAACTTTTTTCCACGTGTCAACCAAGACTTCTAAATATGCTATTCATTCTTTAAGGTACTGGAATATTATAGACTGTAAGCAATACACAACTTAAGCATCATAACGTACTGTCTGAGGGTGAAAATTTAATTTTATAAAAATTAATTTTATAAAATCTAAAAGGTTTACAGGAAAAAAAAATTCCGTTAAAAAATTAAAATTTAGCCAGGCAGTGGCGGATCGTAGACTTTTCACCCCGCGAAAATTTTTTGGTAAAAAACTGTTTTTGCCAAATTGTAGAGCTCAAAAAGTTAGTAAGAAAATGTGGAAAAATAAAGTTCCGGAAATGTCCGTAGCGAGTTCTAGAATTTTTTTAAGGTGCCAAAAAGGGCTAAAACGGGGGAAGCTAAAACGGAGTGAAGTTCGCCAGTGGAGTTCGCGTTTTTTATGAATGCTAAAAAGACCTTCGGTTGTTGTTTTTTTACGTTGGATAACTTTTTTAATTTTGCGCCCTGAAAACTCAAATATCGCAAACAAATGTGTAGCGCATTTTTTGAAATTGCTCTTGATTTTGAAAGGTTTTTTCCCGGAATCTCGGTGATAACAAATATTTCTTCAATTCGACATATACAATTTGTTTTTGTAAATTCAACGTTTTTACTGTAAGGCTGATTTTGAAACACAAATTTGTCCATTTTTTGTTAACCAATCCATAAAATCTGCGTGAATTTGAAGGACCTTATTATACGGTGCGTTGTTATTATTGATTTAAGCTCTTACCTGATTTTTTTATTTGAAAAAAACATTTTTCTAAGTTGACCTACATTTTAAAATCAAATTTTTTTCCCGGAATGTCGGTAATACCAAATGATTTCTACAATTCCGCATGTATACATATATCAAAAAAAAAATGAACATTGTTACTGTAAGTGCGCATCTGCTCTAAAATGAACCACTTTTAAGGCGACGAGTCGATTGACGATGGCTTTGGTAAGCCACTTACAAAAATGATCTGCATGCCGGCCGACATTACAATTGAGAAGAAAGCCGCCAAAGATGTGACCAAGTTGCTCGAGAAACACGAAAATGCAGCTGTCGCCAGATACTTGAGAAAATTTCTTGACGATTGGCGACATCAAAAAGTCTGCATTGCCGTTTATGGTAGGCAAAATAATAAAACAAACGCATTGATACGTTTGTTGTATATAACACGGGATTTACTGTTTTGTGGCAAATGTTAATTTCACATTTTTGGAACCACGGGATAAAACAGTTTTTTGCCACAAGTATGCGTTAACTTCAAACAAACAAAAAACAGTTTTAACGGAACATAACAACAGTTTAAAACATTTTAAACCAGTTT
>SCLG01000200.1:74987-100329 GCA_004367875.1 Oikopleura albicans
TTATAATATTATGCCATTACACAGGGTACGCCGTTTACCGGTCACAAAAATTTCCACAAAAGTGGCCGGTTAAGGGGCGCACCCTGTGATCAGTGGATTATTAGCAATTTTAGTAACTGTTTTGGCACTATGCACATATTTTAACTAATTTCGATTTTATGCCGTTTTAAACTCTATTAAAAGGAGATAAACGCAGAACGTTACGATATGGTCCTGATGCTCACTGCCAACAGATACAGGAAACGCGTCAATACGCAAATCGTTAACTAATACGACGACTAGATATATATCCTAATATGATTTTAGAGTAAACTATGTGATTTTATTTTGTCAAACACGTAACAAACGGGGTCTTTAATAATGATATGAGCAAAAAAATCATGGGGTTTAAAAACAGAATTCCAATTTTATATACATGAGGTCTGATTATAAGGTCACGGTGTGACCTTTATAAAGTCATGGCAGTTTTTTACTAAGATCAAATCACTTTTTTCTGGCACTAAGGTCAAGTTAGCTTTTTTGGGAAAAAATTTTTTAAAATCATGTCTTTTTTATGTTTTTTTAGATGAAAACCTCACAATGCAAATTTATTCTCTTCATAACCGGATCAAAAACTAGTAAAAAATGCCCAAGGGAAGCAAATTGTAGTATTATGCTTAAAACAGGACCCTAATTTGGAGTAATAATATTCTTTATCAAAAAAGGCGACTCTTATTTAGCACAACCTACCCTTATTCAGCACCAGTCTGTTAATTAATTATAGGCCTAACAAATATTTACTACGTTAATGTTTTACAATTGAATATGCTGAATAGTAAGTTAGGAATGTTTCTCTAGGAGTATTGATCGTATTATCTCTCTAAATCAAATAATCACGTGCTCAACCACATTATCTACTTTATCTTTCATGGCGCAGTGAGGCTTGGAATTGAACCACATAATGGAACCAGCTTCCCTGAGGTTTTAAGCCAACAAACTCACTTAGCTGCAGATTCCGGTTCCGTTTATTAGGTTAATTTTTTGTCGGGTTTTTATGTTTACTTTCAGTCACGAAACTATGTAGCTTTGTATATTTGATGATGTTATTTGTCCAGCATCTTTGTCCCACAGTGGTAAGCATGTTATTGTGATAGGCATGTCAGTTTTCGAAAAATATAAAAACATACAAGCGGGGGGTTGACTATAAGGTCAGCCAGTTAGACCATTGAAAGGTCAAGTCAGTGTTTTGCAATAAAGTCAAGTGAGTTTTTTGTTACTAAGGTCAAGTTAGATTTTTTTGAGAAGCTTGTGGAAAAAATCTTTAAAATCATGTTTTTTTACTTTTTTTTTCTGGATGAAGAACCGCTCACACATATTTTTCTATAGAAATCATGTCTGTTTACACTTTTTAAGGTTTTAATGTCAAACCAGCTTCAAAGTGTATTAAGGTCAACTCAGTTTTTCAGACCTGGACCTTATAAGTTATAAGGACCTTATANTATTGTTTTTATATTTATATTTTGTTATTATTAGCAC
This sequence comes from Oikopleura albicans, assembly GCA_004367875.1. Taxonomy (NCBI): domain Eukaryota; kingdom Metazoa; phylum Chordata; class Appendicularia; order Copelata; family Oikopleuridae; genus Oikopleura; species Oikopleura albicans. The sequence goes on from SCLG01000200.1 coordinate 76,503, forward strand.
AAAAAAAAAACAAAAAAAATATTGTAATGAAGAAAATATGGAAATTGTTAGAGTGCACGTATTTTAGAAAATGCATTAATCTATTCAAAACTGACCGAAAAACGAGGTGACCTTGAAATTGATCTCAGCTCGGCATGTTCAATGAATATTTATGGTTATTAATATATGCGTAAACGGGAATATCTTATCACCCGCTGTTTTTTCACCAGAATTATTTGGTTAAAACGTTGTTCAAACAACAAGCCCTTCGTAGCATAACTTCCGTAACATGCTCTCAAAAAATTCTAGATATAATTGGTCAATTGATTTACTGATTTTTTTTTTTGAATCTCTTTTATTTATCTGGAATTTTTGTTTTTGGACAAATAACGTTTGAGTTTAAAAAAAAAAGCCACAAATTCTGGGTAAAAAAGAATATCACAACGCCCACAATCATATTCTCATAACACTTCACTGTCTAGTACAGTTCTCCGAAGTGTTGTCTTGATGCGTGGAAATTCGAGGGCGTTGATTGGCTTAAACTTCACCTAAGATGAGTGATACGCGTGAAAGTAGAGTATGGAGAATTTGTGGTTTTTTTTTTAACTCAAACGTTATTTTATTTAACAGTATGGAATTTTGAAAGTCAACAAAAATAATTACCCACGTTCGGCATTAAATAAAAAATTTTTTTGATAATTGACAAAAATGTTTTTTCAAGATTAACCAGTCATAAAAGAGAATATTTTTTTGTGTGTAAAATAACCAAATTTATTTTTGTGACTGTAACCTTGTTTCGCTTTTGTCTAACTTTAACCAATTTTGTGTTCAAATTACCTTTAGCAGTAAAACGACTGTCTACTGAATTCTCACGGCTTGTAGTTTTTAATTTGAGTGATTTTCGTCCAAAATGCAAATCATTTTTATTCCTAATGTCAAAAAACATAAGCTAATTTTCTTTTCAAAAAAAAGTCTTGTTTTGTTTTTTTTTATTCTGTTTGGCAAATTCAACTGGATCAGATTTAACACAATTTGAGTTAGATGAAATAATTACGTTACACCTTTTTTGGTTTCTTTAACATGATATTTCACGATTCGGTGTTTCGGAATTCACGAGTTAAGTAGATTGAATGTTCATCATGTTAGGTGACCTACTTTCTATGCCGTAAGTGATTTATGTAAACTATGAGTGACACTCGTAACAACATAATTTCAGATTTTTTTGTGAGATTTTGAGGATTTTCGTAATTAATTGACTTGAGTGGATAAGGTAACCTTGAAAAAGAACTANGTTACAGATGTAAGCATTTATAAATTTATAAGGTCACATGTCATTTTCACATGTTTTTAATTTTTTCGGTAAAATGTAATGTTATATAACATCCTATAGGAAAATTTTAATATTACCGTATGGTCCATACGGTATGGTCCATACCCAACACAATTTTAATCAATACCGTTTAACCCAACACGAAATTTACAACCACGATTATAACGTATATATTATAACTTCTCGACTTCTATCGAGGCAGCAAGCTGAAAGCAAAGCGGCTCACTAATACACTATCAGTCATAACCAATAGTGGGCCGCTTTGCTTTCAGCTTCCCACCTCCTTATTTTTACAATTTTTTTCGACAATTTATTGTCACAAAGAAGTTGATGGCGTATAAAGTATGCCTCTATTTTTATGCATTAAGTTAATGCCATTAACTACAGGTTTAGCCTCATGAAAATCGGCTGAGCGTTTCTAGAATAGAGCATTTTTCTTCCTTTTTTCTTGCAATGGGGTGCTCCTATTGGCCAATATCATTTTAAAATATGCCGACACGGTATACTAGAAACTCGCAGCCGATTTTCATGAGACTAAACCAGTAATTAAAAAACTAAATTCGGAACAATGTACTGATATGGTTCATTTAGTTCACATGAGTTCGACGGGAATGCTACAAAACATTTCCCGAGTCGAACAAAACTTGCTCCGAAAATGTATTTTAGATCACCTTATTTTCTAAAACGGCACTTATTTTTTGGCATGCCAAATTGCGCCCAAAACGCGAAACAGTATGGTTTTATTTATCTAAACTTTATTGATTAGTCAACTTAAACATTCGTAAATATGNTTCTTTTTTCTTGCAATGGGGTGCTCCTATTGGCCAATATCATTTTAAAATATGCCGACACGGTATACTAGAAACTCGCAGCCGATTTTCATGAGACTAAACCAGTAATTAAAAAACTAAATTCGGAACAATGTACTGATATGGTTCATTTAGTTCACATGAGTTCGACGGGAATGCTACAAAACATTTCCCGAGTCGAACAAAACTTGCTCCGAAAATGTATTTTAGATCACCTTATTTTCTAAAACGGCACTTATTTTTTTGGTATTATGTGCCAAATTGCGCCCAAAACGCGAAAAAGAATGGCTTTATTTATCTAACCTTTATTGATTAGTCAACTTAAACATTTGTAAGTATGCTCAATTGTCGGTTTCATTAAAATTTCGACATATTTTTACCATTTTGTTATACTTTCATTACATTTTTTGGTTTTGAATTTGTTCTCTATTTTTGCTATATATTTTTTGGATATATTTGGATTTTGAATGTTTCGGAATTTGCGTCGCAAGTAGATTGAATGTTGAGGGGCTTCGGTAACTTTATTTTGATACCGTAGTTATTAACATTAAATGTAGACATTTGAGTGGGACTCGTTAAAAAGTATGTCATCATCGTGTTGGTTGGCGAAGCAGTTCGAAGATTTGGGCACACCTGTCATTTTCGTCCGCACAAAGGTTGACGAAGCGGTTGATCAGGAATGTGTTTTGGCCAGAATTGAGACATTTACCAGGTACATCCTTGAAAACAACCACTAGAGACGATTGTGGAAATATATTACNGGTTTCATTAAAATTTCGACATATTTTTACCATTTTGTTATACTTTCATTACATTTTTTGGTTTTGAATTTGTTCTCTATTTTTGCTATATATTTTTTTGGATATATTTGGATTTTGAATGTTTCGGAATTTGCGTCGCAAGTAGATTGAATGTTGAGGGGCTTCGGTAACTTTATTTTGATACCGTAGTTATTAACATTAAATGTAGACATTTGAGTGGGACTCGTTATAAAGTATGTCATCATCGTGTTGGTTGGCGAAGCAATTCGAAGATTTGGGCACACCTGTGATTTTCGTCCGCACAAAGGTTGACGAAGCGGTTGATCAGGAATGTGTTTTGGCCAGAATTGAGACATTTACATCCTTGAAAACAACCACTAGACAAGATTGTGGAAATATATTACTAGAATATAGAATAATTGTGCATAATTTTAACCAATCGGCCCAATCAACACCTGTGTAAACCAGATCGTAACACTTTCACATCACAAAAACTGTTACGATATGGCTCGTTGCGATATATTTACACAAAAGTTTATCAATTAGACCCAAAATATTATGAAATATGCATAATGAACTATTTTTTGGTCTCCTTTTATAAATCATAAAAAAACTAACTTGTAAATATTAATTAATACAATTTTTTAAAAATTGTAAAAAAATGTAAAAAAAAAATTGTAAAAAATGTAAAAAAAATGTAAAAAAAAATGTAAAAAAAAATGTAAAAAAAATGTAAAAAAAAATGTAAAAAAAAATGTTAAAAGATTGTTAAAAATTGTAAAAAATTGATAAATAATTCATGAAAAATGTCAAAAAGAAAAGTTAAAAATTATGAATTGATTATAAACACAAAAAAGGATACAAAAGTCCATCCACATACGCATAATCTGCAGCGTTGTCTTCAGCGCATACGAAAATCGACGCTGACTTCCCTAAGCGACAATGCAATTCATACGAAGTTTTTCTATTTAATCGGCGGTGGGAAGCCGCTCTTGTACGACTTCGCCGACTTGGTTACGGCAATGGTGGACCAACTTAAGCCCGAGAAGCGCGATGCTTTCACTCTCTCGATGATCCCGATTAACTCGGCCGTCATTGCCAAAAAATGGGAAATACTAAACTCGCGAATCTGGGTTATTGCGTGTGCCTCGGCAGCATCCGGATCACCCGTCTCACGCTGTGACAGCAAAGCGGAAATCGATCTCATCCTCGAAGAAGTTAGGTTTTACCGAAAACAACTTGGGGCTCAGGTAAAACGCTAAAATTATTCATCGACTGCCTCAACATCTACCGGCACAAATCATTTAACCCTCTGCGCCGTAAGGTTTAACGCCGTTGTGTTTAGAAGTTCCCCGTTTGGGCCATATTGTTTATTTTTTTGATTTTGTTTTCGAAATAAACATCTTTATATGTAAAGCACCCTTAAGCATATTTTTTTAAGTAGTCTTAGCAAAAATGCTGAAAAATGTCCGAAAAATATATATATATATATAATTATGCCCAATAGCACCAAGAGGTTGACTACAGGGGTCTGGTTATAAGGTCTGAAGTTGTGACCGTTATAACTTATAAGATCAAGTCAGTTTTTTGCAGTAAGGTCAAGTCAGTTTATTGAGGATCATGCTTTTTGAGAAAAAGTCCTTAAAATCGTGTCTTTTTACGCTTTTTTCAGGATGAAGACCTCCCCAGCTGCCTTATTTTTTTCTATAAAAAAATCATGTCTTTTAACACTTTTTTTCGCTAAAATCATGTCTTTTTTGAATTGTTTCCCAGCACTAAGGTCTTATGATGTGAAAAAAAATTTAGTGGTCGCAATGTCTTTCAGATGGTTATACCTTATGAGGTCAATTCAGTTCTTTTGGAGTGCACTTAGGTCAAGTCAGTGCAAGTCAGTGCAAGTCAGTGGCTCTGACCTTATAATCAAGCCCCACTTTAATAGGTTTTGTTTCAACTTCAATTGCCCAAGCTTGGGCAAGGTAACATAAATGATTTTTACAATACGAGTATTTTTCAATACTGTAAGATAAACTGATGCATCATGATGGTATATTCTATCTGTTGTATAGAATAAATTATGCAGAAAAAAGTGTTAATCTACCGAGTCGGTAGTACCGACGAACATGTCATGTTAATCAGAAACTATTTTAGAAGTTAAAAATAATTACGAAATTAGTTAATTTATCCGACAAAACTTGAATTTATTAATATTTGAAATTACCGGAATTTTGTCTTTTATTACGATTTTTACCAACAAAGGCGGCATTTAAATGAAAAAACGTGTTCTAAAAATTAAATTGGCAACGGTCTACTTTTTAGTAAGCAGACTCTAAGATAAATTCCGATAATTTTACGTATTTTAATATTAAACGCATTTTAATATTAAACGTTCGTTAAACGTTCGTTTTTTTTATTTTGCATTAAATTAATCTAAAGTGTTTTTAGAATTTAATTTAATTCAAAAAAAAATCTACAAACTTTAAATCCACCTTATAGAAATAGTGATAATACGCCATTTTTAATAAACACGCTATTTTTAAAGGCTATGAGTCATAAGTTATTGTCCATAAATTAAAATTAACCCTGAATATTGTGTTCTCCTTTCTTCCAACGTTTATCTCGATAGTATTTGGTGCAGGCATGTGTACTACTTATTTATAAAATTTGCATATCAGGAGGATGCGTTCCGAAAAATTCGCGATAAAGACCGTGAGAGTATCTTGGCAACTGATAAAATTCGTTACACAAAAGAAGGCATGGAGACCTTGCTTCGTCAGGCTGAGTTGGATCAAGACGCCGACCAATTCGTCGTTGGAATGAAGGTTACTATTTTAACTTTTTTGTTTTGCTACTTTTAAATAAAAATGTATAAACTATGTATAGTGTTAACAAATTGTAGCAAATATAGTAGATGCACAAAAAACATACAGTCCCTACCTCAAAATCGTTACAAAATGACGCCATGACTCACAATCGTTACAAATTTTTGAATCACAAATTGTAACGATTTTGAGGTAGGGACTGTACATGATTTTTGGGTTTAACTTTTTTTATGCCAACGCCGTGTTTGTTCCCTATTACTGAGTCATATGTTTATTTGTACCCGTTCGTCCCTTTATTTTATTTTTTTAGAAATTATTCTTCCGGAATCCATATTTGTTTTATATATGTAGCCCTACGCCGTTATATTTCACTTTCTTCCTGACTTTGAAAAATAGTCGCGTAAGGGGTGCATTATAAATGACAATGAACCTTAATTAATTTATCTAGATTGTTTCCCTCCGATGGTGGATGAGTCATCTGCAAGTTGGGCAGTCGTTCAGTACGACTTGTGGTGTTTTACGCTTTCTCCTTCACAACCTCCAAATAATTGGCTTAAAATTTTTAAAAATACAAGAGCAAGAAAGAACAGAAAAAGAAGAACGACGTGAAAAGGAACAAATGTTATAAATCAGATTACGCACATGACAACCAATTGTTCATGAACATTCAGGACAAAAAAAAAACAAACGTGAACGAATTTAGAATGCAACAATCATCATTTGGCAAAATTGCTTGGCACCTTTTTTCGACGGAACTTAAATTTGAAAATTATTTTCGAAATAGGCTTAACAAACTTACCACCACCCTCAAAGTTTGCGGTCCCGCACTTTTCCGGTCCCGAAATTGAACGGGAATTTTCACTATCAGACTCTTTTGATCAAATTAAAGTAAATCACTTACCTGCTTAAAGTAACAGTTAGTTTTTCCGCCTACACACGAACTGATTAAAGTAACAGTCCCGGTCACCTGCTTAAAGTAAACCCAAAAATTGAAGAAAAAACTGTTACCTAAAATGGAACTCTTACTTTAGGCAGGTAATGCGTAGGCGGAAAAACTGACTGTTATTTTAAGCAAATAGGTGGTTAATTGGTGGAAAAACTTTTTGGTAGAGATGAAATAGATATTTTAAGACAACTTTTATAGATAATAGATGATTGTTTCAATTTTTTAACCCGTAACTGCATGACGTGTATTATTTTGGCTACTATGATGTTGTTGAGTCACTACTACTATGATATTGAATTATAACATGTAAAAGGCCCGTGAAATGGTTAACAAGGGACGGTCAGAATCAAGTTTATCTTCCATGAAGCCACTTATCAAATCTTCTTCCACTGAGCGCAAAAAAGAAAAGAAAATTCGAAAGACAAAAACGGATAAAAAACTGAGCAAAACGGATGAAAAAGAGGACTCTGGACAGGGTACGTCGTCGGGCGAGGAACTTCGACTAAAAAAAGTGAAAAAAGAGAAAAAGTCGAAAAAATCAAAAGACGAAAGCGGGGAAGAGAAAGAAAAACGGAAAAAGAAAAAGAAGAAATCGTCATCCGGTGATAGTTCTGATGACGTTAAAGTGATAAGAATTAACAAAGTTATAACAAAGGACCATCTCAGGTCAGCCTCACAATCGGACAAACTATCCACAATTAATGAAGATAGCGAATCGACAGCACTTGACGTAAGTTTATAAACGCGCTTTTATTTCGTGAGGCATTTTATAAGGTCTGACATTTTGACTGTTGTAAGGTCAAGCCATTTTGAGCTGGACCTTATAACCCCTGTATGTTTTTTTGTCAATTTTTGGATAACCGGTTAACCTTTTTTCTGTCTATCCTGTATATTTTTTTATTCTTAGGTAATTTTTGGTGACAAAGTGTTTTGGTGGTCAGAATTGGTTTTAAAACATTAAATAAGGAATAACTGTTTTTACTTGTTTCTAGCAATAAGAGTTTTTAATTGCAATAATAGTTTTAAATTGTTAAGGCAAATTGATATTATATCAATATGTTTACCCTAAATGGTAAGTTTATTCATTGGCTTGCGTCTCGCTCGTTTCTCGATTAGCCAATCAACGCTCGCCATTCTCTCTAGAGTGTGTCATTTGAGTTAAAAACTAAGCTCATAATTAATTTCAGCCGACTACAGCCTATTTATTCATTTAGTGTAACAATAAGTCAAATTAAACATGTGTTGCTAATATTTTCACTCGCAAGTTTTTAACTATAAAAATCAAAATGTTCCGCATATTTTACTTGTTAAGGGGAAGCTTCCTGTTGTTGGGAGCGTCACGCGGTTTTATTTCGGGGCAAAATATAATGAATGATAATCCATCACTACTGTTATGGTTCAATGTAACCATAAACATAACCATTCGATATTTCATCATTTTAACCGATAATTAATATGCATGATGTATAAATGATATCATTGATGTAATATCATGATAACATTTACACCTTTGTTCGTCATTCAATATAATTAGAATATATATCTTATAAATTTTATAGCTAATATAAGGAATGGTTTTTTGACTATTATCTTGACGCATCTTATATTGACAACTCTTATCTTCATACCTCAATTAACAACACAATCTTTTTTCTTGACAGAAGTTGTAAGGTATATTCCATGCGAAGGTGTCAAGATAAAAGTTAAACAACTATATTGGCGTTTCTTGGCTTGGCTTATGTGATCCAAAATATCAGATAACTTAAGTTTCAATTATATCAGATAACTCTAGTTTCAATTTATTTTATTTGGTTTATTAGGACCAATTGGCTTACTATTGGGTACTTAATCCAACATTGTATTGTCAATACAGTATTGACTAAGTCATTAATATTGACTTAACTCCCAGGGGAAAGTGCGTGTAAATAAACACGCAACTTGCTTTTTTCGTCGATTTAAGGCATATGGAGGGCCCGTAGGGCAAAACGGGTATTGGTGACCCCCCCCTCAACTTTTCGAAAAAATTCGATTGGCGGTGTTATTTTTTGCGTAGGTTGAACATTTCAAACAGATGTCTAGGGGGCCCTGGTGTCCCAAATCAATTTCTGAATAATCAGATAGACGTAGTTTGACGAGCTCTACAACTTGGCTTTACCAGTTTTTTTAATTATGGCGAATTATTGTTATTTTTTTTAAAGTGCGTGTTTATTTACACACATTTTCCCCCTAAGGGTTCCCAAAAACTCCTTCCCCCTGAGAGTTAATATTAATAATATTAAACCCGTCAAGGCCTTGACAAGGTATACCTATATAACATAGGTTATATTTTTATTTAGGTATAATATTGTTTAGTTATAATATTGTTTAGGTAATTTACTGGTTTTATTGGTGTTACTGGTATTACTAGCTTACAGCTATACCAGTATTGGTTAAAAGCCAAAAGTACTATCTGATTTTGTCCAACCGTCCCTTAAGTATTAATTCCTTACTAATCAGAACACAAGTTGGATTGGTAGCTAATTGACTTTGTTTTCTTCTACTTTGATATTTCGATTCCTTCAGAAAACAAACACCAACAAAAAAAAACTCGAAAACCACAAAAACAACTGATATTTAATATTTTCGATTTCAAAGAACAGTGCCCAAAAAACGATAGCAAAACAAAAAAAATAAATAAACTGAAAACACGTAGAATATAAACTGACGTCGCTTCATTTTTGACATTTTTAAAGTTGAATATTGACGTCGAGAGAAAGAGAGAGAGAGAGCCACAGTTTCGGCCAATGCAGCGGTTTTTTGCAATTTTCCACCTTGGCCAAAAAAAAAACACGCCAAATTTTATTAGTCGCGATGAGACAATATACAGTTTAATAATCCATTCAATGTTTCAAGGAAAAAACACACAAAATCAAAGTGGACATTTTTTTTCATCAACATTAAATTTCGGAAAGTGAATGGTTCGAGTGTTTCTTGGAAGTTGGACCATTACATAGATATTAGCGTGGCACTTCAATGTACAGCATCAATTTTACATTGAAGTTAACATCTTGGTTAACTTTTTGGGGACAAAAAATCTACAGGGGGGTTGGTTATAAGGTCAGCCGTTACTTAATTTTCCAGACTTTACCAAAGTGTTCCACAAAACTTTCCGGCATCATCAAAAATGCTAAATTTTGCCTTTAAAAATGGCGAATGCGGTCCTAAACAAAAATATTTTGTTTCCATTATTATAGGTAGTAAATTACTACTAGTAATAGAGGGTCCATCCAGCTAACTTCTCATGAAATATCGGAAAAATCCATGACCCACCGTTCGTACCCTAGTTATAAGGTCAAGTCAGTTTTTTGCACTAAGGTCAAATCAGTCATTTAATTGGAGCTAAGAAATGGGTAGAACAAATCTGTGGGGCTAGGAAACGGTAAAAACAAAATCTCGATCCGAAAAATGAAAGATAAGTTAGCAAAAAGATAACTGTTTAGTGCGTAGGCGCCGTGGTAGTAAGTAATGATGACTAAAGCAACAAAAAAGATGTTTTTTTTTCAAAAATGAAGTAACCACATTAAAAATAACTCCGCCGGCGGAGTATATGTAGATTTTTGTAAAACAATATTTTTGTAGTATTAGAGCGAAGAAAAAATCGAACTGGTTCATTTTATAATTTTTTTTTACATTTTTGCCAATCTAGCGGTTTCTTAATTTTCCACTTTGGCAAAAAACACGCAAATTTTCTTTTGTCCATTCAATCTTCTATAGTCGACTAAACTCAATCATTTAGAAATCAGCTAGCCGATCAAAATCAGCAATGGTGCGGTAAAAATTGCCTGCAAAAAGGTTTAAAAAGGTAACAAAAAACTTCAAAAATTTTTTGGTGTTTTTTATTGTGCATAAAATGTACATAGTTCAACTTTCCATTTTTTTTTGCATCTTAAATTCATTGATAATAAGTTGCGCAAAAGACTCCGAATTTTTTCCTTTTAAATTTTTTAAACTTTGATACTCGATAAGATATTTTACATCGTATGGTTGGCGCTAGATGGCACCAGTTTGATTAGTGGAAAGAAAAACTTGGTTAAGAATTTAATTTGCTCTGAAAATTCTTTTCGGTATGATTTTTGAGTCCAAAATTTAACTTTTTAAAACACCACTGGTGCCATTAACACATTTTTCATTAAATAAATCATGTTTTTTCTAATTATTTTTGATACCACTAAAACAGGTTAACTTAAATAGTACGGTTTCACAGTATAACAGCAGTTAAACTCGTTTCAGACAAGTTTTTGAACAAACGTTCAAAAATAAAATAAAAACTTCAACATGCCTACAAATAAAACTCCCACAAATTTTGATGACGTCTTATTTTAATAAAGTTAACGGGCCCTTTTTTAACTTCAACAAATTTCATTTTCGAAAAAATCGAGATGTCCTCATTGATAGCATCGGTCCAAAAGGAGATATACATACTTATTACGAAGTATTCATTAAAGTCAAGATAGCAAATCTATAAACAAATATTTTTTTATATTCACGATGCACTTTTGAGTTTATTTCCCAAGTTTGTTTTTTCATTTTCAAGCCCCGGCTTTTGAGACGTCGTGAAAGCAGCAATTTTAAAGCACTGTGGACACAATTGTTATGTAACACCAAAATCGAACGTTTTTTACGAATTACGATTTTGTAGTTTTTAAGAGATATCACAGTTCCAACTAAAAGATAAGGTCAGTAAAGAAATCTTATTACGACCGTATCGTATTACAAACCGTATCGTTAAACAGTTACGATTTATGAGACGGCAATCCACCCCTTATAATGGATAAAACATTTTGTCCGCGTAACACCTTAATTGTCTTGCGGTGCCCCTTGGATTGGGCGCGGTACCATAGCAACGCGGAACAACAAGTAACAAGTTCTTCCTTTTTTGTTCCGCGGACAATCAGGTTGGACGCGCCGTAGGATATTATTGAATGTGCGAAATAAAAATTGTCTAGCACTACATGTTTTAGAAATTTTTTCTAACCAAAAAAATAATTTTAATAAATTTTCTAAAAGATAAAATAATCAGTGAATATAAATAACGTAAATTTGTGTCCAAATCAGTTGCTTTGAGTAGGATCTCGTTGTAAACTTTCCAGTAATTAATTGCCAAATACAAAAAAGTAAATCGTGGTAAGATTCGAACTTACCTCGTTGCCCTTATAAAATATAATATTCGAAAACAATAAAACAAAGAATAATGAAAACTACAAATGTAGTTCAGACTTTAAAAAGTGAGAACGGAACGGGTTTCCGTCAATATTTTTAGAAAGCGATTATAATTTTTGGCACAGTGTGATTTCTCCAGATGAGAGCAGAATCCAAACAAAACGAAAATAACTCTCAACAGGAAATGAGAAACAAAACGTGACTAATACTGTTCTTTCGAATTATTTGTACATTATACAGAAATAAATTTATTGGTACTATCTAGTAAGGGGCCTTGTTGTGTGACCTATTTAACTACTTCCGACCGTATGTCATGGGACTACCGGAAATTGCTAATTTAAACCGGGAGAAAACCATTACATTTTGTTAGAGATGGACAAAATGCATATTACAAATGCTTTGTCAAAAGTTATTGACATACAATGTACCAAATATAAAATGTACCAAATTTATTTTTGGTTTATTTTGTGGTATATGTTTTTAGGCTTTTGTGAAATTGCAGAGCCTGTTTATATAATTTTTAGATGCATTAACATTTTAAATTTTGTAATTTAAAATGCTGGAGGACTGCTTTGAGTAACTTTATGGGTAAAATCGTGGGTCCAAAATTACTTTTTTTTTTCTTAAAAAAATGAATCACTTTCGACTGAGCCACGTTGATTGCTAACACTCTTAGTACCAAGTTGGTTTCTAATAGAATGACCTTAAAACCATCCTAATCACACTTTCGTCCGACACCGCTGAACTTTTTAAATCTACTTTACTATGAGACTAACAAGAAACGGGCCAAAACTTTTTAGGTGCTTATTGATTATGATTGGGTCTAATCGTCTTCTTGGCCCCTTTCATAATGACCTTTGTCGATACACCCCTGTTACTGCCGTAATAACATTTAATACGATTTCGTTTAGACTTTTTTGTGCTGCTTTTGGCTAAAAATCGTGAAATTGGGTAAATGCCGCCGCAAAGTGAAAATCTCTTCAAATTCGTTTTTTTTTTCGTTTCGTATTTTTCCAAAGAAATCGGAAGGATCAGGTCAAAATAGCAATTATCAATAATTCACTTAGTGTTTCTCCTATGGTTAAGGAGATTTTTTCCGTTGGTGAAAAAATGAGAAAGAAACGTCATTTAGAACTCTTACTGTAACTTACAGTCTTTGTGCTAAAACGGCTGTCCCCGAAACGGCTACATTTTTTTTTCAAATTTTTCAAATTGAAACGGGTCATTCTAGAATGGCTATAAATTTCATTTTTTTAGTTTCCTATACATGTATGTATACCACATAACCCGGTATGTTAACACTTTTGGGGATTTGATTAACTTCGATTTCCAATTATTTAACCAAACGCCCTACCCCTTATGTTAACAAAGTTCCATAATCTTAACAGTCTTTGAGGTTTGATGGTGATAACATAACGGGTTATGTGGTGTATTTAATCTTAATGGTGTAGACTACAGCCTCTGCACTTTTTCGGCCGATTTGCAGTTATTTATATCAAATATACATGTATTTTCTGGTTTTCCCTAAATGCCCGAGTGAATGATTTCCTTGAGGATGATGGATTTCATCATAAGAAGTTGAAATTACTTTGGGACTAACTTGGGACTGAAAGCGGTCACACTTACCGAATGTGATTATCTCCAAATTTTGTGAAAAAGTTGTAAAACATGTTCAATCAATGAAATAAATGAAAATCAATTCAATTGAAAGCGAACCGTTCTTTTTTGGAATAACGAAAATATCACAGAATGTCAGACCGTTTCAAGTACACAGAACGCTCCAAACTATTTGTTCTAAAAAACAAATAGATCGCCCAAAACTTATAATACGCCGGTGTTTGTTTACAAATAGGTACAGTCGTTTTTCGAAAAAGAGTTTTTTTTGGAAAATTCTATCAGCCGTTTCCCAAATAATTTTGAGTCTTTTCCCAAAAACAATTATATTTTTTTTGAAGAATTTTTTTAGACCTTTTTTTTCCAGATAAACTTTCCTGTGTTAAGAATGTTTTCTGCAGTAAAGTTTTAGTGGATTTTCCACCGCTGATTTCAACTCCCAGAGGGACAAATGTGAAAATTTGCACGAAACGCCCTAAATCGACCGAAAATTCACATTTGCACTTGTGCACTTGTATATGCCTATATGCCACTTGGGACCCTTAGGAGTTAAGGTATGGTTGCGGTCTAAAGCAAACAAATTGGTTAAATCTTTCATTGAAAAATTTATGCGGTGAAAAGTAAAATAAAAACATGTAAACAGTTAACGATCAAGAACTTGTATGCGAGTATCAAACGCTAAATTGGGCATTGCTACGTCCAATGTGCCATCCGTCTCCAACATTTACAGAAGTAGTGCTGTTATTATTATTTTTTTACTTTTTTTTTGGTTTTGCTTTGTTTCGGTCTTCTATTTTAGAAATTTTCCACTTGGTTCGTTTCCCTAAAAGGTAAAGTATTGCGGATACTAACTAAAAATACAAAATTGAAAATAATTTTAGCTTTAAAACATTCGTAAAATCTATCTAAATCATGTGGCGCGCACACAGCCGCAAACCAGGGGTTAATTTGCCATGGGTGGAAATTTGCTGAACTGACGTTAACTTACTGGGAAATCATACTAGATAAAATGTCAACTGCTTCGTCAAAGATGAATTCAAAGTCGTGTTCATTGAAAATTATGTCTTCGTCCGACGGGCCAGTTTTCTCGGGTTTGATGTGATGAGCGGCCATTATTTGATCAATCAGAAGCTGAAAAGATTGATTTTTAACCGAGCTATAAAAATAAACTCTTTTATGTACAAGAAATTCTTGAAAGTATTATAATTAAAAAAATATTTTGTAAAAAATGATTTGTAATTAACTTAAAGGTTTTACTTAAAGTATCTAATGACATTGAAATAAAAATTTAAATTTGAGGAAAAAAAGTGACAAGATTTAAAAAAAATGCATTTTCAAGTGAGCACACTATTTTCGCGCACTATTTTCTGGATAAAAAAAGAGAAAAGTTGGCATCAGTACCGCGTGCTGATTGGCTATGCTATTTCAGCTCTCTTTAGATTGGCCATAGAAAAAACCGACTCATTGAAGTGATGCGATTCGGCATTACTCGTCATTAAATAATCATTTATCGTCCCACTTTGACTATAAACGGCATCTAACTGAGAATGAAATTGCAGCAAATCTAATAAGCAAAAACGAACCCGCTTTCATTTGGCAATCATGTTATTAAGTTAACAAAAATCTTACATCAATTACTCCATTGAGTTCACGTTCATCTTGGGCGGAAAATAAATCGAGTTTCGCATCTTTGTCATTTCGCATTGGCTAAAGTAGTGTATTAAGTCACTTTTACGCAGTATTGACACATAAAGTTAAGATACCGAATGTGCCATTTGGTGCCACTTTAAGGGTACATATGATGAATGAACTTATTTATTTCAATAAACTGTTTTATAAAATTATTGACCCCCAAAATACGGGGCCGTAATGGGATAATTTTTTGGCGGAAAAAGCGGCCGTAATGGGAGTAAGGACTGTATCCTCAAATATCACTTTAGTCTTAGTAAATGTGTCCAAATATTACTAAAGTCACAGGATTTAAGTATCATTAACTATCATTGAACATCACCAAGCATGGCCATTACGTCTTTTCTGTAGTGTGCCATATGGCACATTCTTTTTTTGCGTTATACCCACCGGACTCCGTTCATGTAAACGATATGCTTGTATAGCAACAGAGAAACATATCAGCAAATTTAAAATATTGTTCATTATTTATTTTTTGTTGTTGTTTGATTTGAAAAGAAGTTTGACTAACTTTTGAAGTTTGGTGACGATTTGGGCTCAGTTTTAAAGGGCATTCGACTCAATGGGCGCCAGAAAAAATGGCGTTAAAAAGAAAAATGCATTTAAGTGACACGTTCGGCTGGAGAAAATCGACGAATATGTTTCTGTCAGTTATTTTAAATCAACTATTTTAGATCAGCTATTTCTACCAATGATTTTGTTTAGCAAAGATTATATTAGTTTTACCGCATTATACTAAAATTAGTTCTACACATTGAAAACGGATAAATCCAGCCAAATTAGAAGAAAATAGTAAAAAAAAATGCATAGGTGTTTTTTAGGATACACAAACCGAATTGAAAATGTTTTACGAAGATATGGATTTTTGTGGACCCCTTGCAAGTTGCTGAAAATGTGAACTTCGTCAAAGGATGTAGCAATTTTCTTGTACAGTACAAGTCTTCAAAATGGGTACAAGTCTTCAAAATGAAGTCTTCAAAATTGGCCTGTTTGTGTATCCTAAAAAACACCATAGTTTATGCTGTCATCCTAGAGAAACGCTTTGTCGCAAAATGATTAATATGAAAGAAATTTGTATAGACGGTTAGCAGAATTTCGATTTGAAAAATCGGTTTTCATCAATAAACATCTCATCTATGTTTTTGGTATCTTTCTTTAAGAAAAATGCATTCACTTGGCGTTTCCACCGACCAATTAAGCCCATAGTTGAGACCAGAAATCGAAAAAACGTGTGATTTTAGGGAAAATCCAATCACGCTCACAAAATCACAGAAATCACAAACGTTTCATCACAATCACGTGAAAATCAAGCGCGTGATTATGAGTGTGACTATGTCTATAGTCTATGTCTATAGTCTATGTGGGACCGACTTTTTTAACACGGATATTTTTAACATGGATAGTTAAACATTTTTTTAACACGATTGATTTTTAAACACAGATATTAAGTAAACCGTGTTAGAAAAATTCCGTGTTAGAAAAATCCATGTTAAAAAAGTTTCTCCCTGACTATGTGATTTTGTGATTGTTATTTCGATCCCTGGTTGAGACTCCAAGGTGGACCAACAAACTATTAAGCAGTTTGCAAACCATCCAATCGTCTCTATTTACTATTCAGCTACTGTACTTTTTTCAGAGCAAAACATATGAATCATATGATATGATTAAAAAACAGGTTTTCAGCTAGTTTTTAGTTTTGGTTTAATTTTATTCCTCTACTTTAAAAGTATATGAAAAATATTAACCTAACACAGACTAAATGGCAAATCACTAATCTCTTATTTAACAAATATGAACATGTTTCCCAAACGCCTTATTATGATTTAATAAACGCTTTAGTTTTCAAAATAAACCCCTTATACTGGACTAATATGACAGTTTGTTTTACAATAGTTTGGCCCAAGCAATAATTTGCAATCACGGGCTAAAAGGGTTCAACATATAAACTCACAGAAGATGAAGCCCATGTCTTGGATTTTTTAGGTGGAATAATATTCCTGATCAAGCACTTTTTATCTGGAATATTACTAGGTTGTCAGGATTGTTTAGTTTAAGGCCTACAGGAGGGTCGCCAAATAAGGGCCCCAGTTTTGTGCAATAATGAATAACTATTGTAGCGTTCATTCGGTATTACTTTCAACACTCGGATCTTGTAGAGTTTCAATTGGGCTACAGCGAGACTTGCCAGTCGTTTTGTGAAAATACATGGAATATAGCTAAACCGGCCAATTTTGATTAATTTGCTATTAATCGAAACAGCAGCGTTAGCGCTCAAATTCGCCTAAATCTAAAAGGTGCGTCAGTTACTGACAATTTTACCATTGAACTGTTAGCTTACATTCTTTGGGAAAATTGTATAATACAATTTGCTTAACGGCGTAGTCTGTCAATTTGAGGGAGATAATTTGACTACCATTTGTACATTTGTATCACATATTATCAAACCCAAGTGAAAGATAGCTAGAAAAATCCAATGAAGTAAATGAATAAAAACTGACTTATAGATTGTAAATTTTGTCAGCAATATAACTGTATTTATCAATTAAATATGTCTAAGTTTGTAGAGTAGTCCATATAAAATATAGAGACGATTATTTTATACGATATGAAATTTGAAAGCAATATATAATATATTCATTCGTACATCTGTATCATAAACCACTCAGCTATGTAATTGGTTTGGTTCTGTGGACCTAGTATTGTATAGATTGCCTCAAAACTGAAAAAAATAAACGATTATTTAATTAACTCAAAATGGTACATATATGGCGCTGTTTGGTCCTAACAGTTTGGATATCCGTTAGAGATCCTATAAAGTATAAAAATCATACTGCAGGCTGCAGCTTCATTTTGTGTATATGATGCTTTATTCAAAAATGTGTCAATGGTCTCAACCAATATGTTTAACCGTAAGTTTGCTTTGTGGTAAGATGATAGTTAAAGTTCATTAAATCAAAAATTAGTCAGTCATTTTCAAAGGCGAAAAAAATAAATAATTTTACCACTTTTTGGTAACGTTGCTTAACAGCGCGTCTGCGGCCTATGTGGCCTGACATGTCATTGGTCTTTTTTGATCGCGCTCGGCCAATCACCGAAAGCCTTTCGGCGAAAGGCGATTTCCTTCTTAGAAAATATTTTTGTATTACAGTCCTCCTCCTCTTTTGATGCATGTAAACCAAAAAATACCAGAGTCTGATAACGAGACTATAAATTTTTATATTTAGGTGTCGATTATAGGATTCGCCGGCATTGGATGTGGAATATTCATAGCGGTTGGTATTAATTATTGTTTACCACTTATTATCATGTCATCCTTTGCACAATGCCAACCATCGAACTCTAGTGGAGACATACCCGGTTAGTTTTCTGGAATTTAGTTCAGTTTTATAATAGAAAAAAAAATCAGGGAATTATCAATTGCAAAGTTTATTTTTCAGTTCGTTTAACAATTTATTATTTAAATTGTTGATNCGCAGTCTGTCAATTTAAGTGACCTTAATTTGACTACCCTTTGTACATTTGTATCACATATTATCAAACCCAAGTGAAAGATGGTTAGAAAAATCCAATGAAGTAGTTCTAAACTATTAGTTATTTAAAATAAATTTAGTATCTAAAGATGACTTATAGATTGTAAATTTTGTCAGCAATATAACTGTATTTATCAATTAAATATGTCTAAGTTTGTAGAGTAGTCCATATAAAATATAGAGACGATTATTTTATACGATATGAAATTCCAAAGCAATATAAACTATATTCATTCGTACATCTGTATCATAAACCACTCAGCTATGTAATTGGTTCTGTGGACCTAGTATTGTATAGATTGCCTCAAAACTGAAAAAAATAAACGCTAATTTAATTAACTCAAAATGGTACATATATGGCGCTGTTTGGTCCAAACAGTTTGGGTATCCGTTAGAGATCCTATAAAGTATAAAAATCATACAACAGCTTCATTTTGTGTATACCCAAAGTATAACGTTATACCCAAAGTATAACAGATGTTCGATTCAAAAATCTGTCAACGGTCTCATCCAATATGTTTAACCGTAAGTTCGTTTTGTGATAAGATGATAGTTAAAGTTCATTAAATCAAAAATTAGTAACTGGAAATAGTTGTACAAGACAAAGACTATTCGTATCATATATCGCAGTCATTTTCAAACGCGAAAAAAATAAATAATGTTACCACTTTTTGGTAACGTTGTTTGACTGGTAACGTTGTTGGACTATGTGGCCTGTCATTGGTCTTTTTTGAGCGCGCTCGGCCAATCACCGAAAGGCAACTATAAATTTTTATATTTAGGTGTCGATTATAGGATTCGCAGGTATTGGATGTGGAATATTTATAGCGGTTGGTATTAATTATTGTTTACCACTTATTATCATGTCATCCTTTACACAATGCCAACCATCGAACTCTAGTGGAGACATACCCGGTTAGTTTTCTGGAATTTAGTTCAGTTTAATGAGGGTTACATTTGAAGAGGAAATGACTTCGTCTCAGATACTTTATTTTTTTAAACAGCAGGGTCAGACCTATCCTTGAAATTTGGTTTTAAATTTTATTGTTTTAGTGTTGAAGATACAAACGGTAAAACCAATTATAAATGAGATTCAAAATGTGGAAATTGAAATCAAAACGATTAGTTGGAGTCCAATCGTACTGCAAAATAAGTCTATGGAATATACCTTGCGAAATTCTGGCTTTAATATTCGGGTTATAATTGCTTTAATATTCGGCTTATAATATCTCATACCAAGTAGTTAAATATATTTTAGCATAATTTTACTTTTGTATGCCTTTGCTTGTGAAATTAAAATTATATGTTTTGTATCCTACAGACTGTATAGCTAATTATGCTATTGTATATTCCGACTAGAACTATACACGCCCAGTCCCGAAATACAACATTCGGATGAAAGATTTTTCGACGTAATATCCAATGTGGTATTCTTGACATTTAGTCAAGAATAACACATTTTACATTCCGCGAAAAATGCGTAACTGTGAAATAACGTTCATTACCTACCAAAATTTGATGCTCAAGGGCCTTGCAAAATTACCCAATTTACAGGGAACAGACTATTCAAGCGCTGTAGCCATGTGTGAAGCAATAGACGCCAAATTACCTTTACCAGTCTCACCCGAAGAAGAACGTAATTTAATTAAGATGGTTGTTTTAATAATAATTTTGTTCTGCTGTAAATTAATATATCTCATAGGACCCGGTCCCATACAGTTAAGATCTTTTTTTCGCTGAGCATACTGTATTTAATTATTGTGGGCCTATAGGGCCTATTTATTTGAAAAAAAATTGACCATATTGTAGAGCTCAAAAAGTTAGTAAGAAAAAATGTAAAAATGAAATTATTAAAATGTCTGTAGAGGGCTTTAGAATTTTTCGAAGCTCCAAATAAAATTGACTTTCGAAAAATTCTAGTTCGCCTCAGACTTTTTATTCTCACACTTTTTCTCTACAATATGGCCAAAACAATTTTCAAATAAATAAGCCCTATAGGCCCACAATAATTAAATACAGTATGCTCAGGGAAAACATATCTTAAATAACTGTACGAGACCCAGTCCAATGAGATATATAGATGGATTTACATAAATGTAAAGATTTTATTAAAAACGTTCAACTTTTTTTTTGCGAATTAGCACTTTTTTAGTATCGTTTTCACTTATTAAATGACAAAGACAATTAACTTAACCCCTGACGGGTTATTTAACCACAGGAATAAGACTTTTGTTTTCAAATATTAAGGCTTGCAAGGTTTACGGCGTAAACTTCACGATAAGGCGTTTACCGTACTATATTTTGTACGTCATATTATTTTTAAATAACTACTAAAGGCGATGCCGTCAAAAGAATGGGCTATATATTTAAATGCAGAAATTAATGAGGATGAAGAATTTGTGACACGAAATGGTACAAAGTTAACTTACACTAATATGGTAGCTCAGGCACAGAGATTAAATATGTACTACTAAAAAATATTACATGATGAGTTAGACTAGACCCGTATTTCAGGGATTTTTGATTAAGCCTGGTTTATCAATATTTTAGGCCGATTTAGCGTTAGTTTTCTCCAAATTGGCACATTTGTCCCCTGGGAGTTAATAGAGTAGTTGAAAATTCACGCATGTAATTTCAATCACTGGAGAAAGCATCAATATATGGGTCCATACGTTGCTTCAGTCATTTCCCCAATTTATAGTTTGACCCTCATCGACACATACAACATATGTTTTTATAATTTTCAAACATGGCCACAATATCAAAACAAAACAAATTTTATTTGTAAACGAACCGCTATTCGCAATTCGCCTGACGAGTCTCAGCATTTGGAAAATGCTCAAGGTACCCAACCCTTTTTTAGTATACACTCCAAACTTGAATGGAAATTCTAGAAAGGCTGATGTCCCATAAATACTCTAGAATTTGCTCGTAAGTTTGGAGTGTGCTAAAAAAGGACCAATGATTAATTTTCGTTCAGAGATATGGTACGAAATTGATAATACGACAGAAGTTACGTTCATAAATGACATTCCGGAAAATGCGATCGATACATGTGCCGGATTAAATGCAGTATTGTACCAATCAGAGGGCGACCTTAAAAATCGTAAGATTATGTCGAAGGCATCTATGGTGCAAATGGGAGGGATCAAAACATTCTATAGCGGAATTCAATATAAAAATAGTTTATGGTGGAATGATGTGACCAATACAGCTGCAGCTATCAAAGACTCTCAGTGGTGTCCTGGAAATCCCCAAGGTATATTTATTGTCTAATTAAATCACTTAGTATATCATACACTATACTAGGCCACTAATATTTTCTCGCCTAAACGTAATATTTTTCCGTCATACTTCATCATTTTTCTGCCTACGCAATTAACCTGCAGCCAATTATTGTGCTTAAACATGATAGTTCCTCATTTTAACGCCTACGCCCTGCGTATTTATCGTTTTTCAAAAATTTCGCAAGATAACTGTGCAAGTGGTTACATATTGTGTTATTATACAGTCAGATAATAATATACCCTGTCTATAAAATGCCTGTCAGGTAATACAAAGTTAGTATGTAATTTTACAATACACAGGATGCGGCTTTAACCGGCCACCCGTTAACTGGCCAAAAATCCGCTAACCAGCCACTTTTGGACCAAATGTTTTTCAGAGACAACATTATTCAACAGCTCAGGGGGTGTAATTACATTTTGTGAAGTTTTTTTTTAATTTATGCATTCAAGTACGCAACCGAATTGCTCTGTCGGATAACACCAAAGATAATGGTAAACCTGGATGGCACAATATGCAAAGTTCGTTTCTCATGCATTCGTCGTTTATCTGTGTTCGTGATCCGTGATTCGTTAACTACCAATAAGCGATATCAATTTTATACAAATATACACGAACATACCAAGAACATACATATCATGAACACATACATATATACCGGATGTTCGATCTAGGGCTGGACATACATATATACCGGACATACATATATACCACATACATATATACCTTGTTTATGAACATAAACTATGTTACATAATTTATATGAACATACTGTATTTACATACATGTACAACCGTCACCCAAATACAGATACTAACCGTTAGTTACTAACGATGTACTATTATCTTCAATTTATGTACATTTATATTGATATGATACTAGATAAAATGACAAATTTGGATAATTCCCTAAAAGACTCTATAATGGAGTCTATCTGATATTTTCATAGACGACAGTATAGTCTGCTTTCAAACGAACACAACATATATGTTTTTTTTATTAAACTTATGAAATACAGATGACCCTTCCAATTATTGTTCATATCGAGTTGTAAGTCGACAGTTTTTTTAATGTTTGACTTCGGCAATCGTACTAGTCATCCGATGGGATCCGACTGTAATGTGCTTATACACCGAACCAGGATCACGTCAGATCATCGACCGTACATGCCGTTTTTGGCAAAGCGTTGAGATGATATCGTTCTCGAAGGCCCGTCGAATTTTGGCACTGGCGGTCTTCCAGTTTCACCAAAAATGCCATTGGCGAAAGCGCCATCCGCGAGCTAAATAAAAAAGTTAGATCAACGTTTAGTTGCCGTCATGCCATATAAAAACGATGTGTGGCTTATTTTGCATATTTCTGAGATAATTTAGATGTGAAATTCCTGTTAAAATGTCATTTACAGGGGTGCTAACTTACCAGACATCCGAGGCATTTTCGAAAAGTTTGAATCCTTTCATTACGACGTCCGGCGGCACCCAATCTCTATATTCTATTTTTAACTTTTTCAAATCGACATTCTCCTCTTCGACGCATTCCACCGTTAATTTTTGATTGAATTTTTTTAACTCTTGTACTTCCTTCTTCATTCTTTCAGCCCCAAATTTGTCAATTTTTTGCCACAATGTTTTGTTGAAATAGTTATACAACACCGTGTCCAAATTTTGCCATTGATACACTTTTTGTCTTAACCCTTCGGGGACAGTTTTTGTGTGATTAGCGACGACATTTTTAGCAAAAGAACTGATATCTTCAAGATCAAGGTCTAATTCATGCTTCATAAGAATCAGCGATTCATCTATGTACTCGGTAATCATAACCAAATTGAATTCCGGTTCTATTTTTACAATCGCATTTTCAATTTCT
>SCLG01000200.1:107916-126815 GCA_004367875.1 Oikopleura albicans
TGACTGCCAGGACTAGTCGGTAATCAAAGGTTCGGTAATCAAACGCTCGGTAATTGTTCGTTGATAGTCGGCAAATGACAAAAAAAAATGGTTGTCACCCACCGGCATTAAATAAGCGGTCCTGCCGAGGTTCCAGGCCAAATGTTTTTAATGCGCCGATTTATCAAGATTTTTGTAATTAATACATCAATTGTTAAATGGCGCTTTGAATCGTGGTAATTTTGTTAATGTGTTTTATTATTACTCGGTTGTTTGTCTTGAAATTCACATAATCATAGCTATTTTTAGATATTTTCCCACGGTAAAAAAGTACTACACCAAAATAAAATAATTGTTTTCTTAATCTAGCTGGCTATCGCTAGATGAAGCTCGAGAGTAATAATAGCTTCGAAGCAAGACACTGGGTACGGCAAAATGGATTTTGCGAAAAAATTCTTAAAATGAAAAAGAAGAGTTGGGTACGGCAATTCGGATGCGTCTCGTATTGCTGACCCCCTCAACTTTTCGAGAAAATTCCATTGGCGGTACTTTTTGCGTAGGTTAAATATTTCAAACAGCTCTTTAGGGGAGATATACCGTATATCATATACGTAGTTTGACGAGCTCTACAACTTGGCTTTACCAGTTTTACCAGAATTATTGCGAATTATTGTGAATTTTTAAGTGTGCATAAGTACACACAATTCCCCCTAATGATTATCAAAAAGTCCTTCCCCCTGAGAGTTAAGTTAATTTTTTGAACGTCAAATTTTTCTATTAAAATTTAATAAAAATTAAAGTTGTTTGTACTACATAACTGTAGAATGACATTAACCAATTAAATTTAACATTAATAACAATAAATAAAACAAGTACAAGTACAATTTCTGTATTACAATTTCTGTACAATTTTAAATATTTTAATTCGTTCAACGGATTCCGTTGTAACAATATATTGTACGACAAGTCTAAAATATTTTTTGAAAAAAAATGTGTGGCTCATACAGTGGAAACTTTCGATAAATACTATAGTAATAAAAATGTTTTCTAAACCAAATCTCAAGGAACACTTTTGAGATGGCCTATGCATTTTCACATAATTTTTGGACGTATTTTTGGACGTCACCGAGCTGGCAATTATGGTCTTGCCAAATAGAAATCTTAGGGTCTTAGAATCCACAAATCTAAGAACCGTTCAGATAAAAACAAACTATGTCGCGCAATTTTTAATAACTAGAGTTACAGTAAAACTATGATTAAAAAGGAGGATTTTATGGATAGGTTATTTTCTTTGACACCTTTGATAATCGGCTTTTTCTTGATTAGTCTAATTTTATTCGGTGGATTTTTGAATCGTAAGTGATCGAAATGATAACACCGAAAGAAACACTCCCAAATTCGATTTCATAAATGAAAAACGCCAAAGACTCGCCCAAAGTACGATAATCTTTATTTTCCAAAATAATACAATTCCTAGTACACCATTCCCTCAAACAGATCCTAATTAGCTAAAAACATTATTTAAAGTGATGTGTCATCAAATGATGAATTTACCGAACTTCAAATCATAGTGCCTTTTTATCCAGATAGTAACCAGATTTTTTATGAAGCTCGGGGCTGGAAATCACGTTTTCGAATCTCTATAAGTTTTTTATTCTCATATTTTTCGGATATCTCGTTTTAAGGACCAGTCACTACCGTTTTGTACAAATAAAACCCGAAAACTGGAAAACTAGATTTTGTAAATAACGGTAGTGACCTGTTCTTAAAACTTTTTGAATCCATTTTTTTTTAATTTGGCGAGATCGGTCTTCTTCACAATCGGTTTTTCGTGGAAATTTTAATGAATTTGTGGTCTCTCTTCATGATGAAATACAATGTGAATATCATGTAAATTGCATTATTATATTGCATAGACTATACTGTATAAATGAAAAAAGGTTTTCGGTTAAACAGCGCATAAAGTTTTCTTCCATAAACGTTTTCCTCGAATAATTGATAAATATGTCATGTCACATGTGCATAATACATTAAATTTGTTGAAGGGTAATTTACACTCTGAGTGTTGACAACAATTTGTAAAGGTTTTTAAAGCGTTTTTTTTTGTAAAACGGTCCTTTTTAACGAGCCTTTTCAGAAACATTCTGAAACTCACATTTTTCAAGAAATTTTAAATTAATTTTCTAAAATTATTTTTTTAGATGAATTTTTGATTAATTTAACAAATTAATTTTTCTTTAAACTGCGCTCACCTCGACATCAAAATTTCAGCTAATTTTCATACAATTTCTCTCAAAATACTTTTTCATTAAATATAAAATAGTATTAGATTTATTCTCATTATTTTGTTTATTGTGGAAGCAATGTTGATGCGGAAAGTGATTAATAGTTGAGTTCAAACTTTCTCATTTACGAACAATTCCAACCGTTCTAGCGCCAATTTATTAACACAGACAGTGCCGTATAAAAACATAACATTTGTTATTTTTTTATAATACACCACCTAACCATCTGAGGAGGTATTCCTAGTAGGAATTTCATGTGTAGGCCTTCAAACAAAAAATGAAGATTCTATTTATGTGTTTAGAAAGTCGTCCAAATTTTATCTGAAATCCCTGTTACAGTCAGATTCTTCTAGATGTCTACGTACTCCAACGACCACTGCTCCCAAAGCGTTATGAAGAATTTTTTGAACGCCCACGCTTTCAACCCTGTTTCACACAAATTGCCTCCGCAATGATCTTTGATTTTGACTCTAATGTTTATTTTTTGAAAAAAGTGCTTAATAAGATTAGAACACGCCCGCCGTCGACGTTAATATGGTTTTTAGACATAGCTGTAAATTGTGTATATTTAACCGCCTCACATCATAAAGCAATCATGACTATATATGACCAGCTACGTTTTCTTTTCGGTCCCAAAATAGACCTAGAGACTCACAAATTAGATTTCCAGCGCTCAACGGTCCTAAAACTGGGTAAAATATTTGTTTTCAAAATTTCATTAAATGACATTAGTAATAAATTATGAGTAGTAAATTATTACGTAATAACTTACTACTATTACGTAAACTTAATTGAATTTACTTTATGAAATAAGTAAACATCTATCCAAAAATGGCACTAATGGGCGCATGGGGGGGTAAAGAGCGGTGACCAGACAGGAATTATAAACTGTACTAACTTGTTAAATAATCTGTTCATTTTTCGATTTATTTTTCTCTACTACAATTTATTTTAACGCTTCATTTGTAAGCGATTTGGGCTCAACGGGAGACTCTTTATGCCGACAATTGCATATTGAATTTCAATTATTCTGTAATCGCTATAATTATGGTCAATTGTGTTCGAAAAACTGTGGGATTATCCTCGTCTTTTCACTTTTACGCTCAGTTTAAGATTCATTAGACGTCTTCTCTAACAATGTCCGGTCCCCGAATTCACTTTGTTTCCTGATTTTAACAACTTTGTCTTGAGATTTTGTCTTAACGATCAAGAATCTTTATTGTTGGTATATTTTATATTTATATATTATTTTGTTTTTAAACTGTCGAAAAGTAATGTCATAAAGGAGGCTTTCAAATTAAGCAACCTCAAATTGTGCACTACATCCAAATTGTGCACTTTTTCAAAAAAAAAAAAATTACAAGACTGCCGGATTGTCCATTTTTCGGGCCGATGTTTTAGTAAACGACCTTGAAGTTGTGCACATTTTTTCCAACCGGTATGTTTCCCCCAACAAACTCTGCCGTTTTAAAGTTTTATTGATTCAAATTTGTTTGTTCAAAACCATAAATTAATTAATTTTGAAATGAATTCTGAGGTCCATTTGATTCTATTTCAGATGTCCCTTTACCTTTTAGGTTTGTCAATATACCAGAAACTTTCTTACGCAAATTGTATCGGCTAGAGGAATCTTACGCTTAAAATTTGCTATACGATTTTAGAAAAAAATCCAAACGAGCAAAAATTCCGATAACAAAATCTTTCAAACATTAAATTCTAATAAGTGGCAATATAAAATAAATAAATTCTGCATTGACGGCCAGTGATTTGCTTCACAAAAAGTTTAGCCGTACACAAAAAGCCGTTCACAAAAAGCCGTTCACAAAAAGCCGTTCACAAAAAGGTTAGCCGTATCAAATTTAGACTTATCATATAAGTTATATG
Source organism: Oikopleura albicans (assembly GCA_004367875.1). Taxonomy (NCBI): domain Eukaryota; kingdom Metazoa; phylum Chordata; class Appendicularia; order Copelata; family Oikopleuridae; genus Oikopleura; species Oikopleura albicans. Next base: position 112,065 of record SCLG01000200.1, read on the forward strand.
AGAGGGTTTTTTGGGGTAAATCCGAAGATCGAACATCAAAAGTTGAACGACAAACCAGTTAAACAAAACAAACATAAAATAAGTTTGAGTTAACATGTTTAGTATGAAGGAAAAGCTTTTAGACTTTGATAATCCGGTGTTTGGGCAATCGCGCATTTTTTGGAATTATAAAAAAAAATTGAAGATGGTTACATACAGGCGCTAAAGAGCAATTTTTTAATTTCCTTCAATCTTCATGATGTGCCCCCTAACCATCATGAAGGACTGTCGAATTGTTCACGACTTCCAAATTGTGCACGTTTTTCGGAAACGCAAATTGCACACTTTGAAGATCTGGACTGTATTTTATATACAGTTGTGTAAACGATTTCTTAGCACTTTGAAATCCTAAAAATGTTACGAAATAAATAAATCGTTACTGTACGTATGACTTACACAACTGTAAACAACTCGTATATTATACACTTTTTCTTGAAAAAGGTTGCCTTCAAAAACCAATAAGATCACAGAACGACCGAAAAAGCTGAAGATTTGAACGGTCAAGATTTTTTTAGAATTTTAAGGTAAATGGGTAGCTAGCTACCAAAAACCTTAGGAATTTCAATGCTGGTAATAATGGCGTGGTAAAACTGCCAAGATTTACAGAAACAACTTTTTACTCACTTTATTACATACCACTTTTCATTTTTCATTTTTCTATTATCTTTGTTCTCAGTTCAAACAGGTACCATTGTTGTTATCTCTCTTTCACACTGTGGATTACCACTTATCTAGTTTGGCTCGTTGTATGTATCGCCTAAAAATGATGTAAAAAGCTCGTAAATCAAAACGGCAATTTGTGTAAAATTGCCCTCATATAATTTATGATTTACAAGAGGACAATTTTTACCGTAAATAATTTGTATAGTGTTTCTGCTTTGTTTTTGGGCGACCGTAAATCACGAATACTTCCGCTTGAAATGAGCAATATGATCTGGATTAACGCCGATTAACAAAAAGTAGTTTATTTTCGATAAAAAATAATTTAAACTTCAGTTTTAATTTTTACGCTCGACAGAAACAAAAAATCAATAACAGCCAAGTAAAGCAAATGGATTTGAAAACCGTTTGCTCAACGGTTGAGCCTCAACGGTAAAAAACATTTCCCGGCACTTCTCCTTTCAATACACCTCTTTAGGGTTCATCCGGCCACTTTCGCCTTCCAAAATCGGCTGGAAAACAAGGTCGCCAGATAAGCGCACGAGCGGGGAATTGCGCAATACCAAATTGCGGGTGGCCGGATAAACCCTCAGTGCATGGGGCTAATCGAAATTTTTTTGGGAAAAAGTGCTCGGATAAACCCACGAGCGGGCAAAGTGGCCGGATAAAAGAGGGCTGGATAAATCTTCAGAGGGTGAATACAGTTCTTACTCCGGGCGCTTTTTATACGGCTGTTTTATGGGAGTCGATAATTCCAATGGCCCGTTTTTTTCTTGATAGGTTTAGCCTAAGACGTTTATTTGTAGATACATGTATGTGTCTATCTAATGGCTTATTTAATCAAAAACAACCTCAGAAAAAAAAGGTTTTTTGACAATGGGTCAAATAAAAATATATTTGAGTACTAGCAAATAAACCCGAAATAATAACACACTGAGATAGTTAATATATTTTTAGTAAAACATGGTCAAAAATAAGTAATAATTTTAATACCGTGTGGTCCAACAATGAGTCAACGAATGCAAAATTGTGCGCGCAATTTTAAAACGAGTATCCAAAATAAACCCTTAGAATGCTTAACTGCCACATTAATCATGGAACCGGTCATAAAATTAACATTAAAAGGTCAAATTTGAACTCATACAGTCCTTACTCCCATAACGGCCGGTTTCGGTTCTCAAAAACAATTCGCGGTCGAAATGAACCGTATCATAGATGAAATTACGGATTCGAATAACGGAAGTAACAAAAAAAAATAACTTTTTGTAAAAATAACTTACAGAGGGGTCGCCAAGTAAGGGACGGTTTCCTGTTTTGAAAAAGTGTCCCTTACTTGGCGCCTAGCCCCCACTTGGCGCACCCAGAGTTTTTGTCTGATAGTCTGGTCCATAGTCTATTAATCATATGCTTCACATTTTTAGGTGTTTTTTATTTAATTTTTGTGCTTATAAAAATAAATGGCGACTCATTGATTATTTTTGTAAAAACCATCCTTTACTTTACAACAACTGTCCCTTACTTGGCGTCAAAATTTTTTTCCGAAAAAAACCGTCCCCTACTTAGCGACCCGGCCCTTACTTGAGAAACTGTCCCGTACTTGGCGGGCCCTTACTTGGCGACCTGTCTGTAAGTTGCTAAATGATAAAAAAATTATTTCAGATAAATTTTTGACAAATTTAAAGCTCAAGAAACGCTATTAGAATTTTTTCCTTTTATTATTTTATTATTATTTTACTTTGTTTAGTGTTGTATAGAAGACTTTTGCACAGATAAGGGCTCGGCACGTTGCTCATAAAATACATGGGCGTGCCACATGGCACACCTTAGCTTTAAGCTAATAGCCTGACTTATGTAAGCTAAGTCTAAGAAAGCCAATACGCATTTCTGGTTTCGATGAAGTAAGCCAATTGACAAATGGTTTAAAATTTTGTAAATTAGGCCAAAATACAAGCCGGCTTTGCCGAGCCTTGGCACAGATATGAAACAAAGCCTCTTGGTTTTGATTTGGTTTTGATTGATCTTGGTTTAAGGCATTTTTGATACTACAGAGTGTATTTTATTTGATAAAAAATATCCTGTGAAAGAACATGTAAAAAGTTTTAAAATATAAAAAGATGTTAAAATTCTGATGAAATGTATATAAATATTTTTAACACAAAACTTTTCACACTTTTTCGTGAATTATATTGGTGTTTAAAATATTTCGTCTATAAAAATTTGTAAAACAAGTTGGTGTTTTATAAATTTTGGTGATACACAAACGCTCGCTAAAGTCAACCCATCCGGCTAAAGGGACCTCCACTTTGATTAATACTAAACATCATTGGCGTGAAAAGGGGACTTAGAAAAAAGGCTTGTAATTCAGGCGGGACACCGGATGGATCTAGAGCATCTAATTCGTCTTCAATTGCATTTAGTAAGTGTTTGAATATTCCCTTTTTGTCGCCTTGGGCAAACTTTGAAAGATCCTCCGCTGGCACATGTCTTCGTTCTAAAAATTATTCTTATATAAAGTTAAAAAAAAAAATCCCGTATTCAAGAGGTCCGGACATTATACTAAATGAAACCCACACTTACTCCGCGCCCACCCACTCCTACTTGACGCTCCAGTGTACTCATTCTCGATACAAACTAATGCTGAACTTACTTGAAAATGTATCTTGATAATGAGCCTCAGACCAACAATAACATGTCGAAAACCAAAACGCTGGAGATCAGGGCTCGTCATAAATTGTAACAAAATGTTTAAATTATGAATGATCATAATTATGTGCAATCATTTATTTATCTGTACCAGGATATAAACAGGAATATAGCACTATTGCATTATCGCGACAACTTTATGAAGTTAGGAAACTAACTATGGCCCATAGTCTATGGGTTAACGCAACACCACTATGCAGTAATGAGACTGAATATGCATTAACGGAACACTTTTCAGGATATTGTATCGCGTTAACGTCCAAGGTCACCTTGGCAAGGTGGTCTACACTGTAGACTCTACATACCAATATCATATTGGCAATATGGTAAGACCAAATGATAGGCCTTTACTTTTTTTTTATTTTGGGAGTTAAACCAGCTTTATTAAACCTATCTTTTTTATGTTGAGCCCTGCTATAAATATCAAAATCATAATGTTCAAATTAAATCGCAGTTCGAAGAACTTGACGTTTCTCTGATTCGATATACTTTTAATGCGAGCTACACATTAATCTATAGAATATAAAAAAAAAGTTATTTATTAGATTTAAGTTATTAGATTTTAAATTATTAGATGGTATTAAAAAAATTACAGGTTTGACAGTAAAGCCATAAATCAATTTGGTTCGACACAATCACAGTAATAGGATTCCTATTATCGGAAACAAAACCTTTTTTATTTTAAAACTCTAATTAACTCGAGTGGGCCGATGATGTCTATGTAACGCCCATCGTGGTCGAATGTGTCTTAATGCCACTTACTGGTGGTCCAGAGTTAATTATCATTACAGTCCCTACCTAGTTAACGGGTATCTTGAAATCTGAAAATCGTACCCGTTAACTAGGTAGGTACCCGTTAACTAGGTAGGCTGGGACCTTTCACCAAAAAATCCATAAAATGAGTGATTTTTGCTTTTTTGGTATTTTAATGCTTTTTTCTGATTATAAATATCGGGTTCGAATTAGGGAATTTTCTTCAGCGGTCTAAGTTTACAAAATCCATTGAAATAAAAGTTGATGAAGTAGTGTACCCGTTAACTAGGTAGGTTGGTGTCATAGGGTTAGTCAAATATGTGTTCAAAGTCTTCAAATCGTCTAAAAACGCTATTGATCTTATAGACTTGGATTTACTGATTACAAAAATACATTACACCACACTGAAATTTTAACTCCTAGTACCTAAAAAGGACGAAAAACTAGCCTTTTTAGACATTTTTTCGTGAAAATATTTGTACCCGTTAACTAGGTAGGAAAAAAATCCTGAAAATCGTACCCGTTAACTAGGTAATACCCGTTAAGTAGGTACCCGTTAACTAGGTAGGGACTGTATTTAAGAAAAAACTAGTAAACATGTGTTGAGATTCCCTATCGTAAGCTACGATTCGTAGCTCGTGTGCCTCTTTCCCATTTCGAGTTTATTTTACAACATATCCTCTTCCGATTTTGTCCCTAAGATTTTTTCATAAAAACCGTCCTTTAATTTATGTGGGCCAATTTAACTAAAAACAAATTTTGCAAAATTATAGAACTTCAAAATTTAATGAAAAATGCGGAAAAATAAACTTCGCAAACTCACTGTGGCGAGCTCTAGAATTTTTTGAAGGTCAATTTTTCTAGAGCTCACAATGGACATTTTGAGAATTTTATTTTGTCACATTTTTTTACTAACTTTTCAAGTTCTATAATTTAACAAAATTTATTTTTAATCATATAGGGCCACAAAAATTAAAGGACCGTTTTGGCAAAAAAAGCTTAATAGGGACAAAATCGGAAGACGTATTCGGAAAGAGGATATGTACTATCTTTGGGTAACACAACATGTGTAATAATAAATACAATAAAAAGTACAATAAAATACTACATTGAGTAAGACATACGCTTATTTTTACTTCTCTCGAGTATGGCCAGATTTTTTCGTGCCATGATTATATGCACTTTTTATATGTCCATTTGGATGACATTCATGTAGGGTGTTATTGCAAAGTGTTTGAGAATAATTCGAGTTTTCCAACTTAGTCCTTATTTCATCATTTGAACTTTCGACAACAGTCAACGGAAGGAACTCGAAGTAAATTAGTAATGATGCTTGGTAAATGAGAATGTTATCACAGAATAAAATGATTAATTATTGAAGCAAAAATCAGTGCCCCAACTGTACAAAAACGGGTTATAGGTTATATAACTTATAGCCCTCGCCCTATGTGGAACAATCAATTTTTTGTCTGCAGGGGGTATGCATACATGACCTCAAAACTAACTAACGATAGTCCTCATTACACTCAAAATCAACATACAATGATCAATTTTGTATTATCTTTTTAGCGAGCATTTCAAGACAATTCCACAAAACAAAATCCCATATCTAGGTTGCATAATTCCTTAAACTGGGGAAACTATGTTTTAATAGCCTCTAGACGCCTATATTATAGTCAGTAACAGGGATGAAAAAACGTGTGATTTTGGCCAAAATGCAATCACACTCACAAAATCACAGAAATCACGGAAATGACAAAATCACAAACGTTTCAATCACAATCACGCGAAAATCACGCTGTGATAATCAATTTGGAAAAAACGGCTAAAATCACAAAAATTTCAATCACAATCACGCAAAAATCACACCTGTGATTGTGAGTGTGATTTTGTGATTTTTGTGATTGCATTTCGATCCCTGGTCTGTAACTTATAAGCTATAGGTTACAGACTATAAGACATCAAATAAAATATGAGCGTTATATAAGTCACGAACACTGTTTACTAAGTTCTATTGCGTATTTGCGGTACTCAGTTCCATTACGATTAATGCCAAGTGTATTTGAAGAAATCAAATAAACTTTAGTCAACTTTTATGCGATCTTTTTACTAACAAAAGAAATGAAATTATTAATTTTATTTATATCTTTGATCATTGTAAACGGGCATGAGTTAGAGGATGACGAGCTTCATCACGATATGGATGACAGATCCCAGCGGGAGACAAATAAGCCTAAATCATGGCCACCGGAAGAAGAAACCCAAAGGCCGTGATTTTTAAGTATCGTATTTACTTTTGTTGACCATGGACCGATTATAACTCAGTAGTAACGATTACACTAAAAAGTTCAAAAATCCTAACAGTACAGAAAGTAGGAATTTCAATCCCGAGAAAGCATTTTAACATCTAAGCACCAAATTGGATCTTAACCCATACAGTATGAGCCATATGGCCCAGTATGAGCCATATGGCCCATACATGAAATTTAAATGTATTTTTATGACACTAGGTGTCTTGCTCGAGCTATCGGTTGAAAAACAGTTGACAATTTCCATTTCTGGACAATGAAATGAAGCAAAAAAAAAACAAAAAAACTTGGTAGTAATTATTTCGTGCCAATTCGTTTCGGTTATTTTTCTAAAAACACATTTGCGTTAGGCACCGTTTGTCGGTGGCCATCGTTAACGTTAGTTTTATTTTAACTACACTGATCGTCACGCCATTGCGCGCAAAATATACGATAGTGAGGAGAATATCAATATTTTTCCACGTTGTTTAGAAATTCATTTTAAAAAACACTTCAAGTTTTTGGCGAGCAAAAACGAAGAAACGCATCATGAAAAACTTAAACAAAAAAAGGATCAATAAACGGGCAAAAAATGTCATTTTATTTATCGGAGACGGGATGGGCCTACCGACTGTATCAGCCGGACGCATTTTGACTGGCAGTAAGCATGGATTGGCTGGCGAAGAATATGTCTCGCATATGGATAGTTTAGATTGGACAGGACTAGCCAAAGTATATAACGTTGATCGACAAACTCCAGGAATGATATCCACGTAACCTTAAGATTGAACTAACATTACCAACTTCTAAATTTTACCAAATCTATTTCTTCCGAATATCTGAAGGTCAATTAACTCCTCACCGTAGATGTCGTACTTTGCGTGTCTCAAGGGAGAACCTTTAAACTATTTATTCGTCTCGACAAATCCCTACCTAAAGTATTACTTTTTATGATCGAAAAAGCATATTTCGGTACAGAACTTATTTCATAAAAATATACACTTAGCTTTAACTAGGGTTAAAAATATTTTATGACAGATTCTGCTGCAACAGCGACTGCATATTTGAGTGGAATAAAGGCACGATACGCTACTGTTGGTCTTGACGCTGGATCAGTCCGATACGACTGTTCATCAGCAGCTGGCCATGAAGTCGATTCGGTTTTCAAAAAAGGTTCCGTAAGAGAACAATTCACACATGTATTTACATTTTTTATATAAATTACGTATAATAAATTCGTATATCGTGGCTCCATGCTTAAATTGGCGCGTTTTAAGGGGCATTTCAATTTTTAAGTGCTTACAAGGTTATGTGATGCGCATCGCGTGCCAGACGGTTAGGTCCAGCACTCAAAAATGTTTTAACTTAAAACTTTTAATCATATAATAAATTTGTTAAACATGAACAATTTTAGCCCAAGAATCAGGAATGAATGTTGGATTCGTGACAAATACTTATGTTAACCATGCCTCGCCAGCAGGACTTTTTGCGCACAGGATGAGTTTTAAACTGGTATATTTACACTATACTTATCTTGAAAGGGTTAATACGAACAAAAATTAAAACTCACATAAAGTGCTAGTCGTTCGTGGTATTCTGACGCGGATTTAGTTGCGGATAATGCTCAAGAATGTGAAGATATTGCTTCTCAACTTTTCAAGCGCTCTGAAAATATAACCGTGATTATGGGCGGGGGTGCACGCTATTTCACACCCGAAAATGATCCAACATACACTGCGGGTCAACGATTAGATGGACGGAATTTTTTGAATGAATGGCGAGAGCGAACAGATACTCGACTCGTTGAAACCGAAGAGCAATTATTTCAGTATGATGTTGACGGGATGCCCGGCGAAAAATTGGTCGGCATTTTTGCCGATTCTCATATGGAGTTTGAAATCGACAGGACAGATCCAGAAAATGAAATTGGAAAAACACAACCCCATTTAGGAAATAGGATACGTAAAGACGTTCCAATATTTGTGTATTGGGTTTTGTATGTGGAAGCGTCGTGCTTTTAGACGATGAGCGTGGTGTTTAAAATGTTAATAATTTGAGCTGCCAATAGCCCTTATTAATTTTTTTTATTATTTTTTTAAATTGAACACTGGCAGCTATGTTTCTGTATTCTAAATGTCAGCAAATATGACGGAAATCGCAATAAAAAAATTACAACAATCTGACAAAGGCTTTTATCTCTTCGTCGAAGGCGGAAGAATTGATTCGGGCCATCACAGTAAGGTTGTCCAAAGCGCTTTTTAATGAACATTCGAGGTCTGTGAAAACGGCAAAGATGAACTTTGGACAGCCTAATCACAGTACCAAACCAGTAAAAGCGCTCAATGATTTTGTCTCATTCGACGAAACGATTGGGAAAGCACTATCAATGGTAGATTTGGAGGAGACTTTAGTTCTTGTTTCGGCCGACCATAGCCATGTATTTTCTTTTGGAGGCTACGCGGACAGGGGATCTAGCTTATTCGGTTTAGGTCGCGGTCGTGTCAGTTATGATAATGAAGATATGTTCATAGGTAATTTTTACTGTTCTCGAAAAGTACCGGTACAGTTTGAAAACTTTCAAAGATTGACCTTGCGTTAATTCAATGTTAATAATAAATTTCAATTAACTCGTTAATTAATTATTATTTAATTAAGGGTGGTCTGCTCGATTTGTTTACAAACATGCATGAAAACGAAAACGTTATAGTGGACAAGGCATACATTCCATCAATTTGAAAATGCCATGTACACATTTTCCCCACTTTTGGGAATCATTTCCCATCTTTTCACGCACCATAACTTTTGACAGTGACCTTGAATTCCAGCTTCACAGTCTGAACGGCTTGTTGGATCAATTTCGTTTTTTGTGGAAAAAGTGTGAAATAAAAAAATCTACAAATTTGTCAGAAAATATTTTCGATTTTTAATTTATTTTTTGAATTATAAGAAAATTAGTGTTTTTACCTATTTTAGACTGAGAAAAAAATAATGATCCAAGAAAAAAACTGAGAATGTTTTCTGACAGATTTGTAACGAAGGGCCTTCAGATTATCAGAAAGAAAGAATCAAATAAATACCAGTTGGCGTATTTACCCTGAAGCATTTTTTGCACATTTTGGGCCTATATTTTAGCATAAAAATGATAATGTATCGTGCAGTTTGTACTCAAGGCGTGCCTGGTTTGACTCCAAAGTTACTGTGGAGTTACCCTAAAGATTCCTTATGACGATAAAAGTCAAATTAAATTAAAAGAAGAACACAAACAAATTTTAGCAAATAGCAATCGTGGGAGTGATTTCTCAGTTTATCGATAAATTTGAAATTTTGAAATGCTCAAAATTTCTAGAACTCGTGGACTAACTTATTTTTTTTTTGCACTTGAACTCATTCACTAAACCTTTTCAGATAATCTGAAGAGAACTATGTTTATCCAATACGGTGTAATAAAAAAAATGGTGTTGAGTTGTAAACAAATCGAGCAGACCACCCTTAATTTAGCGCCATGTTAGTGTGGCAAGTTGTGTCTAAATTTCGGCTTTTTATATTGAATTTATAAGTGAATTCATATTGCATGAACAAAATGGGAATTTCTACAAATTGTAGACTACATTTGTAGTTGTTTACCATAAATAATAATCTTCTACTTTAGGTACTACAGAGCGTATTGCATAAATTTCCGCTGTGCTAAGCACGTATGTTTTACCTAATTTCTAGATGGTCGGAGAAAACAGCAATTTTCCTTTTTTTCTCAAAGTAGGGTGCCCCTCTTTTCTCCCCTCTTCATGAATGCGCCACTATATAAATAAGTATACACGTTTTTAATAACTATCCACTTTAATTTTTTGCGTAATTGGATTCATTGTTTTATCTTGCGTTCTAACAACAAAAAAGGTTCTATTAATATTCGTACTTTTTAGCATGAAAAAAATTTGATAACTTGATTTTTTAATTAAGCTTCACTAATTAAACACAAGCTATAAAGTAGATCTACGTGTCAGACTCAGACCTGACAAAATTATACAACATAATATTCCTTATAGATTTTTGAATATAATTAACTGTTTGTATAGTGGCCACTATAGTGGCGTATTGATAAAGAGGGGAGAAAAGAGGGACACCCTACTTTGAGAGAAAAAAGGAAAATTGCTCTTTTCTACGACCATCTAGAAATTAGATAAAACATACGTGCTTAGCACAGCGGAAATTTATGCAATACGCTCTGTAATAGTAAGTTTAGATAAGTTGCTAGATGTTTTTTGTAAAGCTCTCAGATACGTATCGGATATGTTGACACATTTCAGACACAAAGAGTTTGTGAACTATATTTAGTTGCATATGGGAACGGTCCTGGATATCGATCAGAATTGAATGCAACAGATGGATGTGACCGAGTTTCGCCCAGTTCATATCAGGATCAGTGGCAAAACCCGGACAAAAATGCAGATCTTCGGTGGCCAACAGCTGCCTATGTCAGTAGTGAAACTCATTCAGGTGAAGATGTTCCGGTTTTCGCTCAAGGTCCAATGGTGAGCATCATATTATATGATTTATATTAATAATTATACAGCACTTGCGCAGTTATAATTTGACTGCCAAAAATGGACTGTTTCAACAATTTAGACTAAAACGTAAAGCGAGAGAGTAAATTAAAAATTTGTCAGTTATTGAATCACATTTTTATCTCATAGATGCAATTAAATTGCAGTAGCCATGCTGAAAATGCAGTACTATAATTTCCCGGTTTAAAACATGTAAGAAATTCTATTGAACAATTATAAACAAAATATTTCAGGCACATTTAGTCAATGGAGTATTTGAGCAAACATTTGTTGCCGACATTTGTGAATTCGCGCTTTGCATTGGAAGCTACGAAAATGAAGAACATTGTAATGACAACTCAGCAACTAAAACAACTGTAATTGCCCCGCTTATATATCTTGTGTTCGCACTTCAGTTCTTGAACCTTCTATATTAGAATTTACAATTATTAGATTACTGAATACAAACAGATATACAAACACGCATCGTCCATTTTTCTAGTTTTGAATTGGATAGTAGTGCAAAATTTGAGAGACCGGCATATTTTTCATCAATGTGTAAAACGCCGCGGATTTATCGGATCTTTTTCTTGAAACACACAATTATTGTGTTAAACAACTGCGCATGTGATTATTGTTTTACAATTGTTTGTATATTTATGAACTTTTTTGCACTTTTGTCGCTTTTTGAAAATCCTGGTATGATGTATTAAATATTTATTTTGTCAGGAAAAAGATATGACAGGCATTTTTTCGTTGTTTGATATGTCGATTCTTTGTGTTAAACCAAGTACATCGGGCAGTACGTTGTCCATATCGTTAAATAAGTGTGCCCATTGAATGTGGTATGCCGCTGAAATAGTATTATTTAATATGATTGCAGAAATCCCTGTCCGAAAACATATAGAGTTAGTTTTTAATAATTGCAACTGACGCATCCTAGCCTGTTAAAAAATGGTCCGAATGGAAGAAAGGGGTTAAGACTTTCATAATCCTGGTTTTGGAGTAATTCGGACCTTGCGAGTTTTTAAAAATGATCACAAGACACTTGGACGATAAAAAAATAGGCACTTACCAATTGTAACAGGAAAAAAAATTCGAAAATTCATCTTGACTCTCTTTCCCACAGAAAAAAAACAAATTCGATTTTGTTTTATATTGGTTGTTAGTTATTAATGTATTAAGAGTATTATAGACCATAAAATAACTCATTTTTCATTCATGAGTTTGAAGAGTCCATGTCGTGGATTAATTGTGAGAGTGAAAGGGGTCAAAAATAAACCTATCAACCTGTCAAAAAGAACTTACAAATTGGCTCAACTTAAAAAAAGTGGAAGACCGGTAATGTTAACACAAAAAAGCACGGGACATCTTTTCAATTATTTCCGATGAAAGCACAACTTTGTTCCAAAATAAATCACACTCCTGGTCGACAGGGGCCCTGCACGTTTATCGGAACACTTCCGCCTTGAAAGACGTCCAAATAAAGGCGCAGGGACCCGAGAAACGTACAGGACATAGGCGAGCTAGCTGGAAAACATGAAAAATGTTAGGCGATATGAACGTATGAATTTATATGTATATTCCAAAGATAAATTAAAATATGGTTTAGAAAATAAAGTCTGAATTTTTAGCCATAGTGAAACTGTACAAATGTATTCTTTAGATATAATATAATTTATATTTACATTTTTTGTACCTTCAACATCACTAAAAGCTTGTCAGAAGCTAATATATTTTTAAGACATCATTTTCATCAACAGATATTCGACAATTTGGACAGGATCTTTGTTCTTGTAACACTTTGGTAATACAGATATAGCAGAATGAATGACCACATTGCCTAAAAACCGACTGATGATGTGCTCCATTGTCAAACTAAAAGAACATTTGAATAGGATTCAAACCAGTCATCAAATAACCATAAAAGTTATGTTATTTGACTGTGCGTAATTTTGTCCAGCGTAGCGATTTTACCATCACCCAAGTTGGCCCAACCCTCCAAAGGCAAAACAGAATTCCCCAACGCCTTTCGAAAAAAAAAATCCAAATTGTCCCAAATGCCCAAGGAAGTTCGGATTTGGAACCGTGTTCCACATGATATATTTTTTTTTTTGAAAAGTTCCGCTAAAATAAAATAAAATAAAATCAATAGCAAAAAGCCTAACATGATTAATTTTATAACTAAACTTATAAATTATGAGTTGTACCAGTTGAGTTTCATGGAAATCGGTCGAGCGTTTCTAGTATACCGTGTCGGCATATTTTACGACGATATAAAGACCAGTTTCCCCTTTTTATTTTGAACTAGGGTGCTCCCCGTTTTCCCCTCTTTATAAGTGAGGTATTTATAAAGAAGGGATAAAAGACGGGCACCTCAGTTCCAAATACCTACATGTAAAAAGTATTTCATCACGGCACTTTTGAATGCTACTGAACATTGTATAACGTTTTTCTAGCCCATCAAGTTTGGACCAACATCTATGACCGGTCCTTAACAGTTGAGGCTTAACTACTCACTTTTATTAATTTATCGTTACTGGAACATTGTACCAGGTACATAATGTACCGTACAATAATGTACCGTACATTATAAAGCTAGTAAGTCTGATCGCGATGAAATATGCAAATTACCAAAAAATGGTTACAAACTCATTGAAACACACTAAACAAACTTCAGAAACCAAATTCTTATATTGTTCCTAAACCATGCCCAAGTTTATGACTACTCATTAATAAGTAATGATAATTCATATTTTACGCTAAAAACAAGTTATCAATTTTTTATTCAAACAAAAAAACTGTAGGGTAAACAGAGTAAACTAGGGTAAACTTGATAAGTTAGGATAAATGGTGGAGCAATAATGGCTCACAAATCTTGCGTAAATTAGGAATTTCTTAAACGTCGTTAGTGACACAAATGACCTTTTTCAGACACTTTTATGATACGTATTTCATTTTACCTTAAAAGTAATAGTCCTTCTGAAATAAAAAGCTAATTTAACGCTTAAGAATTTTTTAATTAGCCATTAAACTGTTTAATTTGAACACTTATATTCTATGACGTCGCTAATTAGCCTCTATGTGTAATTTCAAGTTTACTACCTAACCAACTCGAAGTTATTGCTTTCTGAGGGATCGTATGTGCCTTTCCCAATAGTACCCTATGTCTATATCGAGATTGACGTTTTAGGGACGTTTTTGATAATTTATAGCGCTAATTTGGCATCACCGAGTCAGTTTCAGCGCCAACACACGGTAAATTAAAATATATTGTTCGGAAATTAAATGTAATTCGACAGCGAATGGATATTTCAAGTTGGCCTTTTTTGTAAATTTGTTCATCTTACGGTACAGTAAGATTCTTACAGTAAGATTCTCACCTGAGTCATACATATGGCACAAAAACGACTTGGATCCGGTTCCGCATTTTGGCCATACGATTTTGTTTTTTTGCTGAAATACAAACAATTTTTTTATATAAAATATAAATACTTTAGTATATTTTCTTTTACTTTAGAGAATAAAAAATAAGCCATGACCACCAAATTTTTTCGAAAAAAACTGTTTTGGCCAAAATGTTCGTCTCGAAAAGTTAGCTTTTAATATTTTTGGAAAATCAAGGCCAAGTTCAACGAGTCACGTGATAAATTTGATTAAAGGCCTCCGATTGGCCCATTTTTGTGTCCACGATTTAAGTGCCTTAATTAAGTTTTTTTACACTTTTTTTTTGTTTACACGAAAGTTCATGTCCATATCTTGGGAGGGGT
>SCLG01000200.1:131336-152600 GCA_004367875.1 Oikopleura albicans
TTGTGAGTTGGAAAATTTTTTGACCATATTTTGTTACATAGTATGTAATAAATAGGCTCTGAACTTTTATTTCAATTTGAGTTTTTCAATTTTGAGTTTAAAATGTTTTATGAACGATAAAATGTTTTTTCTCAAATTTTAGATGAGTAAGTTTCGAATTAAGTACACACAAAACAATCATTTAGCACGCATTTCCAAGAATCAAACGGTTCCTTCCTCATTACCCAAACTACGAGATGTATAACTAGAATAAATTGGAACCATTCATCGTATGGATACAACAACCCACTATAAAAATACAGCAGACCATTTAAAGTTCGTACCACTAGAATCGCTGGAAAAAAAAAACGTTCCCGAAGACCGCCCAAAATCATGCCTAAATTCGACTAAGAGATATTTTGTTTTCAATCGTGGCAGTTTGAAACTAGCAAATATTAGCTGTCGTCCAGTTTGCGTTTTCTACCTCGTTTTGTTTTTTCTTTCTTGGTCCCGGGGCTTTTTTTGAGGGCTTTTTGTCGCTTCTGTTTGTTTTCTTTTGTAGGTTCCAAATAAGGTTGTGAGAAACTTGCTAACGAACTATAAAGTCTATAATAGACTAGGTCGTTAAACTTACGGGTTGATTTACTTTGTAATCTGTTAGGGCAGGCAAGTCTTTTTTAATTTTATTGATTCACTAATTTTCGGTTCTAACATCGGTGTTCCGACATATATTTTTTTTTGGGAGGGAGAGAATATCCGCGGGAGATATAAAATTTATGTTTCCCTTGCAACAATTTATGAGATTATTCGACAAAAACCATGCTTTTGCTTTGACCTTAAAGTGTCAAAAAGACCTTATAACGGTCCAAATACCAGAACTTATAACCCAGGTATGACCTTGTATTCTAAGATCTAAAGTGTAAAACAATTGACTTGGCCATATGGGTCACAACTTCAGACCTTACAATTAGACGCCTTGTACACAGAACAACAAAACATGCTTGCAATTTATTTCTAAACTAAGTACAAAAAACGTACTCATAACGACCTAGACTGGGACTCGTTAGCAAGTTTGTTACCAGCTTATTTGCAACCTACCTATCCGGCGTTTCTTCTTTTCGTTTTCTTTTATTTTTTCTTCTTCGGTCCACACCTTATCTGGACAACATCGGGCATTACACAAACAGGTAAAATTGCGTTTGGCGTGGCTTACTTCGGTTGGCTTATCGTCTTCATCGTCGCTTTCCACGGTTTCAGTCGTTACCATACGGTAGTTGAAAGTTAACTCCTCGCCGATTTTTATATTACGACGGGCGAATAGTATCGGAATCGCGCGGTTAGGATGACGATCTTCCCGAAATACCCGGTATACGGTTAGATTCGGATCACACTGAATTTGGATTAAATAAATCCGGAAAAAATAGTTGTAAAGCTAGAGCTTTGAGATCAAGATGCGTTTTTAACTGATTGAACCAAGAAAAAGAATTCAAAGCATGTAACTCAGAGAATTGGGAATTAATAAACATTGTTACACCTGTAATCAAATGTGCACTATCTTTGTAATATTTTCAGTTATTTCGTCAAGTTCTAACATTTTCAATTGTGGAATTTTGCGGTAGTTTCGTTTTAAAAGAAGCGGTTCATATTGAAAAGTGGAGAATGCATGAGGTCTTGAATAAAATTATTCACCTTTCCATATGAACCGCTTCTTTTAAAACGAAACTACCGCAAAATTTCACAATTGAAAATGTCAGAACTTGACGAAATATCTGAAAATATTACGAAGATAGAGCACATTTGATTTGGTATCATCCTTATATGTCACACATTTGAGTGAATTCATTTAATAAAGGTCTAGAAATATTCAAGTTCACTTACAGAGTGATTTATAAAGCGAGCGTGGTTCCCCTTAAAGCCACTGTCAATGCAATATTGAGGGTCGTCCTGTTGATTATGAGGTAGCTCGAGGCAATACATTGTGCCTGATTCTTCTTGCTCTCGCTCCCGTTTGTAAAACTCTTTCATGTCTATTAACTCGCCCACGTACTAAACAAAACACTATAATATCTCTCGACAATAGCGTTTTCAAATTACCTCAATAACGGGTGATCCTTTTTTAATTTCAGTTAGACATTTTAGACCCCAGCCACGTTCATCAGCCGACTTGAAAATGACTTATAACGGAATAACAAATGTATTTATTTGTATACTTCCCAAAAAAGCTGACTTGATCTTAGTGCCAAAAAAACTGACTTGACCTTATAACTTATAAGTTATAAGGGTCACACAAAATGACCTTATAATCAGACCCCATGTAGTATAAATTACAAACGGACTAACATCCATTCTAAATGAAATATTAGACGCAAAATGGTCAGTTTGTAAAAAATGAGATGTTATCAAACGTTGGTACTTAATACCAATTGAAATCGAGCCAACATAACTTTATAATAGACTTTAGAACCCAATAGACTATTGGCAATAGTATATGGTTGTTACCACCCGACAACAAGCAAAAAAAAAACTTAATTAAAATTGAATATTCCGAAATCAAATGGATGCGGGTTTTCCAAGAGTCTTGACACGCCATTATTTGTACATGTTCCGTTTTGAACACAAATGCACTGTTTCGTGCATTCAACAATAAAGTATTTTTCGTTGTGTTTGACTAAACCGTCCTCAAAATGAACCGGTCGTTCGAGGGGTTTGGCCAAGCCCCGTGTCCCATACCAATGAATGCCAAATGAATCATGCCATAATTTTGAACAATCGCCGCATTCCTCCGAGCACTTAAACAGCTCACTATACATATTTTTTTGCTCTGTAACAGGTCACCAGTTAATTCTTGTAATCAGGTCATAATTTGAAAAATGACCGTACAAACGATGTATTCGCATAAGTTTGGATATATTATAAAAAATAACCTAAAATATTATTTGTGAATCACAATGAATTGAGAACGAAAACATTGAAAAACTTAAAGTTTACCTTATTTGAGGTTAACAAAATTTTCAAAAATCGGCATACACCTAAAATTACTTAAATAGGTTTAAAAAGACGTGATTTACAGATTTTTTCGAAAATTTTGTTTACTTCTCAAAATTTTACAATTCAAATCAAATTCATATCATGTCGATAGTAGATAGAAAAGTATTGATTCACCTTATATTTTTATCACAAATTATCATTGATAACAACCCCTATATGAGTTTTTTTAATCTACATTCTCAAATAAGCCACAATATGACTCTAAGGACTGTGTCCGACTTTGTTCAAATGGCGACCATAGCCTATAAATGGTTTGACATCTTGCAATGGTAAAGAAAGCGCAGTTTTTTTAATCTACATTCTCAAATATGCCACAATATGACTCTAAGGACTGTGTCCGACTTTGTTCAAATGGCGACCATAGCCTATAAATGGTTTGACATCTTGCAATGGTAAAGAAAGCGCAGTTTTTTTAATGAATTTGTAAACTTTTTCCGGTGGATACCGTCCCAGATCCTCCTCGTTTTCGACCATAACGGTTGGGTCAACATGTCGAAGTCGAATTTGGTCGATTTTGAGGGTTTCACGCAGCTCATCCTTTTGCTTCATGTAGTCGGTTTTGATTAGGTGGCGATACTCAGACGGAATTTTGTAATTTCGCTGCTTTGGCGTTGGCAGTAATTGCGGCGGTAAAACATCAATCATCGCCCGCCGAAATGCCGCTATTTTTTCTAACCCGTCAATGTCATTAACCGCCACCCACTGCCATGCGGTTTCGGGCCAACCGGACCATTTTACTTTGTAGAAGTCAAATCTTTTAAACCTATGGAAATATAATGATACAAAACATTAGAAAAATGACAAGAAAAACACGATTACAATTTTTTTGGGCCGAAAAATAACGGAAAAACAGTTTGGGATTTCAAGACCAAACATACGGTTGTTTATTAATCCACAAAATTATAGAAAATAATATTTTCTTATAAATGATATTGAGTGTAAATTTTCCGATTAGTCAAGTTAAATCAAAATCGATAAAAACAAAAGAATTAAAAAAATTTGGGGTCCCGATATTACCGTTGATAGTCTAGTATGTATTCGATTGCGCAATCCTGTGTTCGCCACTTGACCTGGTTGCGATAATAGTTGACCACTCGTTTTTCTTCTTCGGTGGCATTAGGCATTTCGTCATTAGTCTTACAGTGATTATTACAATCAGCAGGACACTTTTCCTCACACATAAAATAAAACCACGAAAGGCCCGAATCGCCCGGCTTTTGTGGAGGGGCGGCTTTCAGTTTGCGGCGTTCTTCGGCAAAATTATGCCTCAAGCGGCGTTTGCTTACTAAATCTTCCAGCTCGGCTAGCGGACTTAGGGCCAAAACGAAAGTGTCTTGATTGAGACGGCTCGTTGTTGACTAAAATGTTTTTTTAGGTTTTATGCTGTGACGGGTTTTTTTTCTTTTGGCGATCATAAACTGTACATCCGTTTTTCCATCTACAACGGTGTGTTATAAATAAAGGTGTCTGGTTATAAGTTCAAGCCCAAAAACTGACTTGACCGGAATGCACTTTGAAAAAACTAACTTGAACTTATAACCATATGATTTTTTTTTGTCACAATAAGACCTTAGTGCTGGGAAAAAGTTCAGAAAGACATGACTTTATAGAAAGAAAGGGAAGCACAGTATCTTGAACAAAACCTAAAATTTACTAACTGCTAAAAAACAGTTTTAGCCCTTATTACGCCGGTTAGACATATCCCAAAGATCGGTATACGCCAGGTCTTTATGCTTGATATGTCTATTCGGCTGAATTAGGGCTAGAAACTGGTTTTTAGCAGTTAGTAAAATTTAAGTTTTGTTCCAGATACTGTGCTTCCGAAAAAAGTGTAAAAAGACATGATTTCTATAGAGACATTGAAGTTTGTTTGGTAAGATTTAATTGTTTATTCACCGAATTTTCGCTATTACTATTCGCATTGTCAAGGTTCTGAGATACATATCGTAACTAATCAAGAATACAAAAACAACATGATTCATGTTACATGAACATTCTACAAACGAATTCTAGAATGTTAAAGAAATACAAAATAACAAAATATATTGTATGGATATGGAAGTAGGCGTCCTATGCTCACACATAAGCTCAAACATTATATTGGAGAAACCGGGCGGCCCTTAAAGGCGCGTATTGCAGAACATAATAGGCGATCTAATAACAGCGCAGTAAGCGAACATATATTTGAATGTGAAAACTTTGTAACTGAAAGAAAAGAAAAAATTGGAGAACTTCCTACTCCTTCGGAAAAATTAAATTTTATATCAGAATGCTTTAATATAATCGAACCTAACTGTTTGGACTACAATTATCGAGAAAACTTTGAGGCCATTGCGATTACAGTTTTTAAACCGAAATTAAATGCCCAAGTAGCCCACAGAAAAGTTACGATTATATAGCATAATGGAAGTAGGCTCTTATGTTTGAGCATAGGACGCCTACTTCCATATCCATACAATATATTTTGTTATTTTGTATTTCTTAAACATTCTAGAATTCGTTTGTAGAATGTTCATGTTGTTTTTGTATTCTTGATTAGTTACGATATGTAATGTAATACGATATGTTATAATGTAATAGCGAAAATTCGGTGAATAAAGAATAAAATCTTACCAAAGAAACTTTTCATTTCTTACCTTTTCTTGTACTCCATATTCGTGCTGGTTAAACAATTTCGTTAAATAAATTTCCTCAAGGATGGAAGGATCATCTAGCTCCCGTTCATCAAGGGGAACATGTTTTAACAGTTCCATTTCGATTCTAAATCGCAATTCAAAATAACATTAAATTTATCTAAAATCATATAATAAGACTTTGTAGTATTAATGTCGATTTGTAGTCTGAACATTTCATCGGTGTTTGAGAGTTCTCCGATATCATAAGTTTTTCCCACCGTCAACCAATCAGCGAATGGGATTAATCTCACGTGATTTTAAGGAGGGGACATATGTGACCTATAGGACTTGTGTACAAACCGAAACGGAAATCTTTAAAATGCCTCTTTGTGTTATATTTGTCGGATTTTTTCATTAGTTCAGGCGTATTTATCGTAACTAAACTACACAAAATTACAGGACCTACTAATTCTCGAAAAAATGACGGTTTTTCATTTTTGATAAAACTCGATATTTCAGAAAGTGATTAATAATCACTGATTATACAATTTCAATCAGAAAAATTCCATGTAACGGTTGTTTCTTTGAATTTGCATACTTTGGTAATCTTAGATACCTAGATTAATGGTAATAATTGTTTTATCTCAAAAATAAACTCAAACACTTATCAAAAATAGACAATTTTTAGACAAGAAGTCATTTTTTCGAAAAACATGAGTGCCTAAAATGCTACTGTTTTTAGAGCTTAAATGATAACAAATTGATTTCACTTGTAAAAGAAACATTTGAATTTGAATTTTTCAGTTCAAAATCAAATTCATGATACTCAAGTGGTCACCCCTTTTTTGTTTTTTTTTGCCGATATTTTTTTACCTAGACTCAAATTTAAAAATCGGAAACGATACGATTGAGCCCTTTATTAATACGCTTCGTTTACAACAAAAACGAATCGAATATCTTTAAAGTTCAACGCTATGTGGGGGTCTATGAGAAGGGTTATCGGTCAACAAATGCAAGGTATTAACTGGATCTTGATCTCCAACTTTTAAAAAAGTCGATAGAAAATTATAGCCGTAGAACACATTTTCTGACGAGAAAAGTTTGTAAACAAAGCCTACGTCCCCCCTTTAATTAATCACTAACCGAAGGTTCATTACTAGAAATAGGTCCAACTAAAAAATGCTCACAGTATTTTAGGGCAGTTTTTACATATTGAAATAACACTACATAACAGTTTACATTTGAAATAACAATTTGCATTTCAGATACCACTTTTTTCTTATTTCAAATGCTTAGCTGGTTTATCTAATAGATATTAGATGAAATAGACTATTACTCATCAAATTTTCACTTTTTTCGTTGAACTTTTTCTGTTCATTTATAAACTTATGATGAACAAATAAAAAAAAAATTCAGTGCCCAGAACACTTTAAATTTTAATGTTTAAAAAAGCTAATATAGATCGACTAAACGAACAAAAGTGGCATTACGCCACCCCCAAAATTTTAACTTTTTCCGCTAAAAACCGAAAACTCTAGCTTGTTCGATTAACCCGGTTACTTTAACCGAGGTTAACCTAAATGTGATATTAAAATCTTTCCACCAAGGCTGGTGTCGGAATAAAACAGTGTAAACAAAATAACACACCATTATTTTATTTTTTATATTACTTTCTCTATGAAAAAGGTACTCGATTTCGACCAAAATACACAAATGTTAAAACAAAACGTTATCTTTCGCACGCGCTCATATTATCATAGCATCGCGCGTTCATTGGCCGAACTAATTTTCACCAGCAATTTCATTGGTTGTTATTTTGAATTCCAAAATTAACAATTATGCACTCAGAATTAATTCAGATACGGTACAGTCGTGGAAGCGAGAACGTAACACTTTTTGGGAAACAGTCGACATGAAACTAAACTTTAACATGAGTTTTTCTTCCTTTGCGCGTATTTGTGATAGGCTATCACTTTCTATAACTAAACCCGCGATATTTAGCTTTTTTTTTGAAAAACAAAACATAAGGGAAAAAAATATAGTTGGCATTATTAAATTATGTTTTGTTTTTCAAAAAAAAGCTAAATATCGCGGGTTTAGTTATAGAAAGTGATAGCCTATCACTAATACGCGCAAAGGAAGAAAAACTCATGTTAAACTTTAATGCCGCATTAAACACCAAAAAAGACCAAAAATTTTTTTGTGGAAAAAATGTGAAATAGAAAACACTACAAAATTCTACGAAAACGTTTTCGATTTTTAATTATTGAAAAATTAGTATTTTTTTCTTTTTTAAACTGAAAAAAGTAGCGATCCAAAAAAAAAAATCTGAAAATGTTTTCTTACAATCTGGAAAAGCCCTACAATTACCAGACATAAAGAATCAAATAAATGGACTTGAAATACCTAAAATAAACTATAGGGATGTTACGGTTACGGGTCGCGTGAGCATGGTTGTTAAGGGACCGAGAAATAAAAAACATCTATTATTATTTTTCTCATAACAATGTTATTTGATCGCCATTATTAATTTCAAAACTATACATTATTATTCTACAAATAATTATTCTGACGAACCAGCTAAATGAGATATTGAATTGAGACTTGAAAAACATGAAAATAATTTAATCATTCCGTCAGTAAACTTTGAAAAACAGAAAAATAATATAGACATTTTGATAAATTATCAAATATCAATATGCAGACGAAGGTTTTAAAGACTAACCAGGAAAGGATCCACATTCAACGAGTGCACGGATTAGGCCTAAACGAAATCGGATTTTGTAGCTAGTTTTACAATTTTCATGGTATTGAGTTGATTTTATTGGAAAAACTGTGTTTGAATATAGCGCACAAAACTGCTGCCTTCGATTTCCGAAAAAAAATATTGGCGAAAAACAGGAAAATGGGCAAATGATTCACATCCACGACATTGAAATTTAATTAAAAAAATCCGATATCAAAAATCCGAAACAACAGTTTTTTGCGCCTTGTTTGAGAGCAACTAACACAACAAAATTGGTAACAGCAAACAAAATTAGTACCATAAAACAAAATTACTACCAGAAAAAATTACCTCAAAAAACACACAGTAGTGATTGAAAAGTGTCACATGTGATATTATTTAGCACCAATTTTGTAACCCAAATATGTTTTATCATTAAATTGGATAAAATATAATTTATAGAAATAATACTGAAACAAGTTGTTTTATAATGTTATACTTTGATAAAGAGTACGCTTATTATTTTTTCATTATCGTGTTTGATCGAAATTATGAAAAGTCTAATTTTTTTTAGATTTATTTCTCCAAATGAACTTGACTTTTTTGTGCTAAGCAAACCATATTTATGGAGTTAAATTAAAATAATTATGGATTAAAATAATTATGAATTATTTTAATTATGTCTAAGCTACACTTTCTTGGTTTTTACAAGTCATACCCGTCCTTAAAGCGTTTTATACTTTCAATTTTGATCCCCATATTAGGGCGATATTAAAGGAAACATTATTTCTCCGAGCTCGGACCTGACGAATAAAAAGTGTTACGAATTTAACGCAATTCCATTTGCAAGATATAAACGCTTTGAAAAGGCCGTTGCTTTTGGTGAATGGCCCGAAGAGGTACTAGATGGAACAAGACCAACCCCTAAACAAATACAATATGATGAATTTGGGTACAAAGTGCCTTCTTTACTTGGTGTTACTTTTCTACCTGATCTGAAAGAATTGGATAGACATATACCGGGAAAAGTAAAACAAAAATATCAATTGAATTACTTTTTAAAAAGTCCTCACCTAGTAAACGGGTACAATTTTGTTACCCGTGAACTAGGTAAAGATTTTATAGGGAACACTACGCGATGTATACCTATAATAGATGTATTGAAAGTGATATTTTTAACACGAAGAAGTTGCTGATGGAATACTTTATCTTTCGGTATATACACCCGAGGACTTAGAAAACTGCAGAAAAAAGCCGGTCATGGTTTGGATCCACGGCGGGTCTTGGACCATGGGTGGAGTTGGGTCGTCCAAACCAATTTTTCAAAGCCGCCGCCAAAAAGTTTTTCTTTTTTTACGTAATTGGCCAGTTTGAAAATGCGATACTACCTACTACTGGTGTAGGTCGTCAGTTTGTCACCGAGCTCGACGCGGGTCGTAAAATAGATACGAGCAAGTACTGTTTTAAACCTAGAAACGAAATTTGCTCGGTGACACTTTTAAAAATTCAACTTGTTTTTCCACACCAATACCATCACATCAGTACCACATATCTATAGAAGCCAATAGATTCGGCCAACTTCCCGTTGGACGACCGCGGTGCGCAAATAAATCATAATAAATGACTCATAAAATTGGAATCTAATTGTTTATTCTCCAAATAAGAACTTTTTTGTTCCAGAATTGTTGATATTCGGTTTGGACAACCTAGATGGAGTTGATGAATACAAAGGGACTTCTTTATCGACGTTTGGCGAGGTCGTTATTGTCATGATTTCTTACCGACTTAATGCGCTTGGTTTCGCTTTCGGTAATTGGGGGTTATGGGATCAACTGGAGGCATTAAAGTGGGTAAAATATAATATTTGTGATTATGGAGGAGATGGCGAAAATGTGACAATTTTTGGAGAGTCTGCTGGTGGTTGGTCCGTTGAAGCACTTTTGGCCTCAGAACATACTAAAGGATATTTTCATAAAGCCATTTCGCAATCAGGTTGTCTGAAATGTCCGATACTGGATTTAGATATGACGAACGGTTCTGAAAAATTCATTTATGATAAATAATATATAATTTATGGCGTTATGCTTATTCTGGCCGTTTTTGAAAATTTATTTTGTTCCTTCTTTTACACCTTAACGTTTAAGGACCATACTATTCTTTCTTTGTGCCAATTATTAATGTCGTTCAGATAACTGCGAATAGGATGTATATACTAATATACATAATATATAAAAATATATAATTAGATGTTGAAATAACATAACAACGCGCCCATTAGGTCCTAATTATTATGATTTCACTTTTCCGTTTTTAACAAGTTTCTCACTATGGTTTAATAATTAATTAATATTAAAATTAAATTGTATTTTGTCACATTATTTGTGGAAGTTTGTGTTATTAATATTTTGATTTTGATTAGAGGTACAATTTAGGACGGGATCTTCTCTTGTTGTTTGCTTGTTCTTATGGTACTCATTTTCAAGTTCAAATTTTGTAACCTTAGTCAGACCTACGAAGGTGGCATCAAAACCGGGAAAAAATTCTTTAAAGTCAATACGGTGGACGAGCTTAAAGAAGCGATGAAATTAGCGAACATTAAAAAGTTGAGAAAGTTTTACAAAAAACTTGCCATGAAAATGCAGAGCTTCACAGGTTTGATCATTTTTTTTATTTATAAAGTGTAGAATGATAAAAAGAGGTCTGTTAAACGCGGCCAGATAAAGCTTTTATTGTATGTACCTTACTGAATCGTACTAAGCAAACCTATTACTTGTGCAAGTTTAAGTTAGTATTTAAGATAGTATAATATACTATCACATAATTTAAAAATTCTGGCCATGCCTTAGTAATGTATATGCAAGGACGGGCACCAATTTCCTGTGGGTTGAGCATACGCCAGAGTGTGCTCAAGAGTTTTCAATCCTACATTACACAAACCTAGTGGGCAGCCTTTATCAAAACTCTTGAGCACAATCTGGCGCATGTCTAACCCACAAGAAATTGATGTGCTTTGCTGCAGATGTGCATGACGCCATTTCACACAACCTAATAACCACCTGTGGGCACACAGCTGTTAGTACCTTGGTAGCAAAATGAGTTTATAGAAGTATTTTGCTGATTTTTCTAAATCTTAATTTATATTGTAATATTCAGCCAGGTCGGCTAGCGATGATTTCTTCCCGGGACTGTACAAAAACCAATATGAATTCCCGAATAAAGTCCCTTTTTTGACCGGGATGAACTCAACGGAGTGGGGTCATTTGTTTCTTGTTTTTGATAACGACATGTGGCCCGGACTTAAAAAGGGTATAAGTCAGAAGAATTTGGTCAAATTTTACCAAGCCGGCGCAAAACTAGTTGGTCAAGATCCGGAGGTGATGGTAAACCTGGTTGAGGAGATGAAAATCGTTTACGGAAAGGGGCGTGACCTCAGCGATAAAATCGAATTCACTCGAATGCACTCGCTTTACACAGGGGACTCTGTAAGTTACAAAACTAAAGAACTAGTATAGGTTCTTAACTAAATCTTAAATTGGCAATGAAAATAAAAATGGATGAATTAAACCTTCATTTAAGCTATTTTTGGGATGTATTGACCGGGCGGAGGAACTGTGTGAACATCAGCCAATCTTCGTCTACGAGTTAAATGTACAAACAAAAGCTTTTCACGAAGAGCCTTTCAAAAACGGAAACAAAAAAGTTCGAAACAAGTTTTGCCGTGCCGATCATGCTGATGATTTAATGTACGTTTTTGGACATCCATTTATGAGAGAAAGCTTTTTTAAAATTGCACAAGGACGATTTTTGTCGGAGGACGAAAAACACTTATCAAAACGGATGATGAGAGGAACCGGATTATTTATACTGAAATATAGTTAAGGGCCTGTTATTTTCCTAGGGAGTTGTGGGGAAATGGGACCCAAAAATATTCACAGGGATTGCTCGAAAACTCATTGAGTACATTTAATAAAATAATGTTAATTAAAAGACCTCCTGTATAGAGATTTATGGCTTGTTGTCTACCGTAGAAAATAATCCATAAAAAAGCTTGGACAACTTTTGCTCGAACCGGAAATCCAGGATGGCAGATTTTTGATACTGAGACCAAAACGATAATACAGTTTGACACCCCAAACGACCAGCTCTTGTCAGGCAATGATTTACAAATTCAGGCACGCTTGGCCCTGTGGCGAAAAATGAATCCAAAAGACGCATTCGTTATCCAATAAATATTTTTACATACCGGTATACGGACTTTACAATTTTGTATTCGGAACATTAAATAGTACTACTGGTAGAATATTACAAAATTGGATTACAGGACTTGTAGGACTTGTATATGAGATTCACTGTAAAGAACAGAAAAATTACATATTATAATATATAGATATAATATAAATTCCAAGAAATTTAACTCCTGCAACAGATTTTTATTTCAAACTATTTACTTTTTACAAAAATTAAAAAAAATGTTAGGATACATATAACTTAAAGTTATGTGGCGTAAAACCAAAGTCTTTTCTAATTACGACAGACTTAGTTTATGTACCGTTAATGTACCCAAAAGTGCAAGTAAAACGTATCTTGCTTAAGAAACATGGAATGAACTTACAAGTACACGAAATATGTAGCTACATGAAACAGGGTAGTTACCGTTTTAGAAAAATAATATAAATATTGAAGTTAGGAATCTCGTAACCACAGCATCTACTCTGCATGTAACAACATCAAAATGAAAAAGTAAAATGAAGTACCTTAAGAACCCTCTCAACGTTATAACTTATAAGTTATAACATATGTTTTTAGATGACACTAAAAAAGTCTTTAAACTGACAGGTAGAAATTTTTAGACCTTGAATATGAAAAATTTGTTGAGTATAAAGGTGTATTTCCTTTAACTAACTCTTATTTCAATTGGACAACGCAGAAAGGTTTGGTTTATGCTTGAGACATCTTAAAACGTATAAAAGGACACCTCTAAATGAATATTCCTGACCTTTTTTTTTCTTATTGGAGGGGATAAGGGCTATCATTTTTAGAAAATCGCAATTATTATATACAACATTTGGTTACTCACAATTTTATCAAATGTTCTGTTGGTACTCTGAAAATTAGTGTACATCATATAAATGTATAAAACAAGTAAAGATAAGATTTGAATTAGAAAAAAATCCATCAGCTTAAGGTTTTCAAATATAAAAATTTTGACTTTAGTTGAACTTTTAAAAATTTCCGTATTAGCAAAATTGTCCAAATATTTGTTTGATTATACAACTTGAGAACATCATAAATTAACAATAATTCCAATAATTTAGGAGATTGATTTAAAATTTGAATTTAGTAGACTGTCTACTGTAGACAACTGCCCTAGACTAGTAGAGTCCCTAATAGATTCCGTGTACATTAACTTATGAGTCACCGAAGAGTGTCTAAAACAATTCAAACGGTAGCTTACTAACGACTTTATAATATTATCACATTTTCCCAAGTGAACATTTGATAAAAAAAGAAATTCTAAAAACCTTCAGTAAGCAAACAAAGTACAAAATTTTTCAGCAGTTTGTGTTGTCCTTATGGTATCGTATGATTTCCGGCTCGCTTGCGGGTGCCCCATTAGCGTACTTGTATCTATTATGGACGCGCGAGGCCTTCTCGCCCAGCCAGTCGCCAAAATGATAGGTCCAAACATCAAGTCGTTCGGGGGCTTTGTTTTCAATTGTCTTATCGGGGTGGTCTTCTTTGAGTGTTGTTTTTGTCAACTTTTGCCACTTCTGAACAAAAGATGATAATTGTTTAGCTTGAAAACTGAATGTCGGTCATGAAATAATACATGGTTTCAGGTCAAGGTCAACCGGGTTGTTTTCCCTTAGTCATAAAAATAAAATGATAAATGATATCCGTATTCCAAATTTACAGCATGTTCATATAATATGTAATTTACTAAATAAGTTGTTAAACCCTGAACACATAGTCTGAAAGATTATTCACAAGACCATTTAACAGCAGCATTAACCTTAAAACACATTTGGCGGAATTTTTTCACGCACATTTTTTCTGTCATATTTTTCCATAACTGTTAAGTAGTCAACGGCCCATGAGCCTGTAAAAATGAACCCTGTACGTCACCCGGTTAACCGTTTGTGAACTTGTGGTTTTGTGGTCAAATTGACCAAAAGTGTCCCAGGATGGTCGAAGAACTTTCGAGAGTACGCTTATGAGATTGAGGACCATCTATTTACTTATAGTTAAAAAATTATATAGGTTAGATTCTAACCGTTAGAACACATCGAGCGATGAGGCGGAAAAAAAATACGACCGATGTGTTCAGGGAACTGTTTTAAATATGTGTTCAAAGGTTAAGCAGCATTTTTATTCTTATTATTTCTTTGTTTCATTAACTGTTCTGATAATTAAAATCAACATAAACGTACTAATTATTATAGTAATAACAATTAATAAATTAATTCTTAATAATTCAATATTTTTTTAAACATTTAGACCATCATTTATAAGATATTGAGGCGATTAGACAATTATTCGTTTTATCTAATCGATGAAGATTTTGACACATGAGTTCGGGGTTAAGATTATTAAAACTGTTTAGAGCTGTTTAAATGCGAAGTGAGCAAAAATTGTGATTTATTGCAAGCAGCACGGTGTGGAAAATATCAGAGCGCAAGAGTTAAATCTAATGAAAAATTCTCACCTGACTAGCAGAGCCGCTTTCGCCCATGAAGCTCGCCACAATCCGGACAATTGCATAAATAATAATCGGGAGGATCGAACAAGCGGCGAGGCACCAGCTGAATAAAAAAGAGACGGCTTTTAAATGCTTAATCTCGAAAAAAAGACTTACCCGATAGACTCAAACCACATTGGATATTGATACGTCTGTCTGGTGTTTTTGTACGTGAGTGGTTTAAAGTCAATGATAAGAAGGGCCAAAAGCAAAATGATCATAACTGGGGTGATAAACATCCAGCACCATTTAAAAAGAGGAAATGGCCGATACCCAACCATACTTTTCGTATTTTGCCAGAACTTTTCGCCGCCTAAAATAAAAATTTTTAACTCAATCGAATTGGAGTTTCAAAGTGTATAACTTTCAACAATTAAGCCGATTTTTGACATATTAGGGTTTTTCAATAAGATTTGAGCAGGATTTTGCATTTTACTTAAAGTAATACTAGTTTCTCTCCATGTCACGCCCTTACGACACGGGGTCGATAGGTATGGCACCCGAAAAATGGACTTTTTCAAATTTATAAACACCGTCGTTGAGACCCGCGGGTGTTCTACATATTATTATTATTTTTGCAGATTAAAATTTTGACCAATTATAATTATTGTTAAATTAAATTATATTTAAATATAATAAGAAATGCAAATTGTGATTAAAAGGAGTCCATCTGTCAGAGCAAAGTTTCGTTTCAAAAATGAATCGTGCATAATTTAAAAGACAAAACGAGAATGTATAATCAACATTGATCACTTTTTTTTGCTTTTCACCGAATATACATGTAATATATTTTCAATTATTTTGATGGAGGTCAGGGTCAATCCGATGAAGAGATAAGACGTACCGTAGATCCAGCCGATAGCGACGCATTCACAGAAACACAACCATAACAGACAAATTCCTGACGCTCCATAATAATCGAATAGTGTAAAGATGTAGATTCCACCCTAAAGATTTAGGTAAACTTTTAATAACAGTTTTTTCGTTCATTCTTTTATCTTGCAAATTTTCCAAGAATATCGAGCTTTATAAATTATAATATAAAGCTGATCTATAATATAAAGATAATTTTAATCACACGAGGCCTCGCGAGGTAATACCGTTACACGGTAAAGTTTACAGTATTAAGATGTATGATCTAACCTACGCGTTGTACTCAACTAATGAATTTTACGTAACGGGTCACACTAAAATAAAACCCCTTCACAGGCTTCTTAACCAAAAATGAAGATTCCTCTAAATTGAGAAGATAGTGCACATTTGATTTGGTATTCTCGTTATAGCAATTGTCACCAAAGGAGCTAAGTTTTTTTTTGTCCTCTAAGGGTTAACAAATTAGAAGGCCTAAAAACGCTTCAATAAAATGATCTATTATCACTGAGAGATTAGGGGACTTATACTTCCACATCATCTCGTTTGGTTCCCTGTCTTGAAGAGCTACCCAAGTAAACCGAGACAAAAGAGTGTTATACGGACAAATATACCATACATTGGTTAACATTCTGGTTAAATGAACACTTTTTCAACCACTATTCACCAAACCTAGTGACACCCAAAATTGACAGGTACTCTATCTGTCGCATTATTTGTATGAAACAAAGACAGTGAGTGGAGATAATGTGCCCCATAACGTCTTTACTGAATTTGAAACAAACCATTTATGAAACATTAAATTCAAGCTCAAAAATATCTCGAAAATGCCCAAAAGAGTTTGTCTTTTTTATTTGTTGTTACTGTACGCATAAATTAGAATTCTTTACCCTCTAAAATATCAAAAATAGTAAAAAAAACACTATTTACGGACTCACTATGTACCGTACTAACAATCTAATTAACAATTAGGGCGGATAAAGATGGAATGTTCAATAAGGGCCATTGAGTTCGCTCAGGTGCCCTTAAATGTACCCGCTTCAGTTATTTAGTGTTTACCTGTAGACACATTGTCAAGCCAACACAAAAGCTAATTCCAACAATGGCAAAAAGCAGGTATTGTCGTTTCATTCCCTTTCGGTAAGCGGGATACATATCCGTTACTGCCGTTATGACAGCCTCGAGTCCCACAAATTGCGAATCCAATCCGAGCAACAAAATCATAAAGAAAAACAACACGGCCCAGAGTTGGGGACAGGGCAACAGAGCAACGGCACGCGGATAGGCGATAAATGCTAGGCCGGGCCCACTTTCGGCCACGTCCTCAATGGGCAGGCCGCGTTCATTCGCCATGAAGCCAAGAATACTGAAAATGGCGAAACCGGAAATGAACGAAGTTCCGGAATTGAAAGCGGATAGGAGCCAAACGTGTTTGTACAAATTGGTATTGTATTTGTTGTAGGAGCCCAAGCTAATCAGTTGTAGGGTTTAAAATTGTAGTAATGATTGAGCAGCCAGATACAAAATACATTAATTACTTTAATAATTCTATGGATCCCCCCCCCCATTTTAAAATAAAATTACCTCACTGGGTATGAATTCAAGTATACATGTCCAGTTCATACATTTACTCTGTGAGTTAAGCTGTATTTAAAATTTTCTAATTAATCACATTTTCTAATTAATTTTCTAATTTAATCACCGTCTGCTCAGAAATGACAACAAAATTAAAACAATATCAAATATGTGTATCGTTTCTATAAATTTAATCGTACTTAACCGGAGACCCAGTAAAAAATCTCACCGGTAAAGTGTATCCATCTGTAAATTACACCCTGTATTATATCCTGTATATTGATTACGAAAGAGTAAATTATATCACGTAAGAAGATTCCGAGATTTCTTTTTTGCTCAGTTTTTTAATAAATAAATTTTAAAATCATTATTTTGATCACCATTTCGATTTAAACACGAAACACATTTCAAACCCAAATCAATTGGCCCTTGCATAGAGCATACGAGAAGAAAATTTGAGTGCCGGCCTCAACCCAAACCTTGGGGTCACTCATGCGAGTCATATCGGGCACCATATAGTACCAGACGCCAGTCCAAGCACCAGGGAGTGTTATGCCACGGATGAGAAGAACAAAGAGCATGAGAAGCGGAAATGTGGCGGTGAAATACACCACTTTGCCCGTTTGTTTTACACTTTTCCAAACGCAGAAATAGGAAATGATCCACGACAACACTAAGCACAGAACCATTCCCCAATTCATATTGCCAAGATCGTCCACGCCGTTGGTAACCATTAAAACTTTATTTCTGAAAATTCAAAAATAAAAAAATATATATATTAAAATCGTTGTTTATTGGCGAAAACGCGATAACAAAAAAACGCATTGCATTGTGTAGGTTACCTACCTACAGTAGATAATACTTGAGGGCTCATCAGGGTCATAAGGCACAAAATTCCGTACAATGTCACACTGTATTAATTTTTAGAATTTATTTATATTATTTGGTACTTTGGAAATGATTTGTTTAAATTGCATTTGTTTAAATTGCAGTAGGTGTGCACACAACGCGACGGTTTTTGGGAAGTAGTGTCGCATTGTGTGCACATCAACTGTATATCCAATACTATAGAATTCGATATTGAATGAATAAAATAAGGTTGATAAACAAGTGTACACATTACCAGAAAAAAACACTTTGCAAAATGAAAATGAATTCAATCGTTTTTTTTTTTGGAAGAATTTTGAACTGAAATCGTCAATGTCTTCCAATCGATATAATCACGAAGTCATTAAACATTCAACGCTATGTCAAAAATGAAAGAAAAAAGTCTTGATTAAANGCACAAACTGTGCCTATATAATAAAGTAATTTACTCAGAACAGAAAATATAAAAAAGTATATCTTTTAATTTCGATTGTTTATAGTAAAGACCTAAAATGCCGCCTACGAAATGTTTAGATTAACCCGTGGAACGCTGTGTGCTTAGTTCGTGTTCACCACTGCACCCAATATAATATTATTTAGTTTATTGGGCCAATAAATCTCTGTCCGTATTATTATATTGCTTAAATGCGTTTTTAAAGAAACGTAAAGCTAAAAACAAGTCTATATTTATGGATTACATTATGTAGGTACTTCGTGGCTCATATTTTGGAAAACGCTTAATCGGGTTTGGTATAAAGAGCTACAGACGGGTTAATTTTCCACACAATTAAAAGTAACTTACTCCCAAAACTCTTGTGACGGAGACGTCCAATTTGTATTCCATTTGACCCCGGTGTCATTAGGAAATTTGGTTGTGTCCCGCACACAGGGCCCGTCCGGCTGGGTCGCATTATCATCAATACAACAATTTGTGGCCCATTCCCCGCAAACGGTCCAAGGCAATTCGGACTGAAACGAGTACCACATATAATAAATGGCCCATGCCAAAACGACAATATAGTACATATTCAGTATACAGGTTAATGCAATGGACCCATAGCCAATACCGGCTGTGATCGGGGCCAAACGCTCCCAAGCCGTTATGCCGCCCTCCGATGTGAATTGTCCTACGCCGACTTCCAGGAAGAAAATTGGAATGCCCCCAAATAAGAGGAACACGAAATAGGGAATCAAAAATGCTCCTTAAAAGTGATGTTTTTATTGAGGAAATTATTGAGGAAAAAAAATCAAAAAAAAAACTAATGGCAAAATCGTTGACCATTCGGAATGTTGTAACTTTTCTGAAAATTACTTTAAAAGCGTAAACAAAACATTTCCAAATTTTTGTTTGCCATTCATCAGTGGCCAAATACAGTCCCCAGTCCCTTATGGGTCACCTTGAGGGCTCAAAAAAGGCGGCCCATAAGGGTTACATGGCCCATAAGGGTTACATGTAACACATATTAACACAAAAACACATATTAACTTTAGTTTACTTATTTACTTTAAGTATTATAAATAATATTTGCTTTAAAACGAGTTTTCAGTATAATTGGAGATAATTGACAAAAAATCAGTCATAGACGACCGTTTTCGAAAAAAAACGGTCGTAATGGGATTCGCGCCCCTAATAGGGTTAATTTGGGACAACTTTAACAAAATGGCTTATTGTTCCAGGTTGTTAAAAATCGCGGCCCGTATGGGTTACATGGCTCATAAGGGGCCGGCCCATAAGGGACTGGGGACTGTACTCGAAAAATAGTATTTTATAATCTTTTACGAATGAAACGTGCTAATAACTCTCAAAAAGTAGACTTCATTTGAATATACATGGATGTTATTTCATTTTTAATCCCAAGTTTATTAGTAATAATTAATTAGTTTTCACTTACCTCCGCCATTGCGATAGCAAAGATATGGAAATCGCCAGACGTTGCCGAGACCAATAAAGCCACCCGCAACAGAAAGCAGAAAGTCGATATTCTTCGACCATTGTTCACTGAAGAGAAATTTGTTTTTTAACTCGTTCAAACACTGTCATCTTGTCATACCGATTGTTGGGCTGTTTTGCGCTCCCATCTTTGTACCCAACTAATTGGTCGGAGTCAAGGAGACGCTTTTGGGCTGAAAATGATATTAGTTGAGAAAGCCACAAAAAATATTTTTTGAAAAATTTGTTTATTATTAATAATTTCGGAATTACAAACTTTTCAAAAAGAAAACTCGGAAGTAACTCGCTGAGGGGAAAGTGCGGATATTTTTCATGGCTTATCTTTTTTCAACTCCCTTTTTTTTAGAAAAATCACCTACGCACTATGCAGTTAACCACCAGCTCTGAAAAGCTGCGCACCGCCTGTAAACAAATTTTGGATCCTTTTATTTTTGCGAGTTACCATTTGTCCGCTACGAGTTAAAAGCAACATTAAAACAAATTATTTCAACCTTCTGATTATTGGAAGAAAAAAAAATCGATTGCAAGATTGCGCAGCCTTGTTTCGCGAAAATTTGCTTCAATTTTCCTTTTAATGTATCAAGTTAACCAGGAAATCAATGAGAGTGATAGGCGTCATTCTGGACACTTAGGGTAAATCTCCCCAGGGCATGTGTGGCGCATTGTTTTGAAAATATGGCTCGATATTGGCTTAGTTTTAAATCATGAGTTGAACTCCTGCCAAGTGCAACATTTGATCCATGCACTGAATTTAATATATTTTTCTCGCATTTTTTTTTGTTCTGTTTAATTATTGAGGGAAGTCCGAAATGAGCTAATATAATCCGTTGCGTATGGGCATTTAAAATCCCTTTTTTTTGTCTACTCGTGCATTAACTCATCGCCGCTCAGCCAA
>SCLG01000200.1:170561-195714 GCA_004367875.1 Oikopleura albicans
GTCGCCATACTTGGTGACATTTTGCTGAATGCACTACTTGGTAATGATTCGATTGAGTTCACTTCTGACTGGTCCTCGACACTGCTCGTCGAGTTTAACTCGGCGGTTGCCAAAAACCCGTTATTTTTGTTTATGTCGCTTACAATGGCCTTTATGGACTGTCGTGACATCACCGATTTGGATCTTGAGACGCCGTCAAGTTCCGTGGGATTCGTCTAAATAACGTCTATACCTGAGTATAACATCCCAAGAAGATTTACTTAATTAACTCCCAGGCACACGCTCGACCTCAAACCACGATTATAATTAACGGTAATTATAGTCGACTTGGATAAGTTATTGATGAGATAATCTGTAAGTTACAATACTCATTTTATTTTTGTTCTATTTTTTTTTGGAATAATTTGATTAATGTATGTTTAATAATTGAAAATATTTTTGTGATATAATTAATTTTCTTTGGGAAAAATTCTCCCTAATTTAGACTCTCTAATCTGATTTTCCAATTTTTTTTTTTGTTTATATTAAAAAATACAATTCGTTTTAAAAAATATGCGCGGGCGCAAATTTTCGCAACTGAATTTGAATTTCACGCCTCTTACATATTACGTAAGACACATTAGCACCTTGGTCGATTGTTTCATAAACAAACTTTTACCGTCCCCACAAGTTCATGATACATTTATCATGACCTCTGTTAAAATAAAACATAATTTGCATTTTTTTAATAAAAAGTCCTTTTAGTAAAAGTCTTGTTTGTTTTTATACAAAAACATTGAATTGGCTAACAAAATTTTGTTGGCTTTTTCAAAATTATTTTTCCGTCTTACACTGGATCTGGAAAAATCTAACAAGTATTTCTTTGAATTTTTTCGTGATAAATAAAGACAAAAAATTATAAAATAATTAAACTCGGTTATAGTTAAGTTTTGGCCCAGTTGTTGGACTTTTTTTGAAATAAATAACGTTATATAATCTACGTCAACATAAAACCAGATCGTTACATCTAAATCTATCAGAATCTTTGAAAGAAGCCACGGGTTTTGAGCTGATTCAATGCTTGAAATTAGTTTTAACTTGTGAGTTTTTGGCACCTCAATTAATTAATTGAGTTCAAACTTGTAGAATAAGCTATGCAGCAATGCTGCAGCAGAATTATGCTAGCTTATTAGGCCGAGAAAAAAAGAACTTTGATTAACACTGTTTCATCCTATGATTGAAATATAATCAGTTAATCAAAAAATATTTAACAATCATATATTCAAATTGCACCAAAAAGCGTACTATGAATTTTTCACAACTAATTTTTGGCACACCCTTTTTTGTAGGGAAGCAAAAAAAGTGGCCAGAAACTGCCACGAAAAGTTCATGTTACGCCCACACATGATTGTTTTAAATATTTGCGCGATTAACCTTTATATTATGGACGTTTTCAATAAGCTCATCATCGAACTGATTGAGCGGTTGACTATCCTTATGCATTGTTCTATTCAGTTCCATGCTCGGACAGCGGCTAACGGTTTTAAGACCACTTTTTGTTTTGGGGGGCAAAGCGGGCGGCGCCGTTGGACCTGGCTCTTTGGGGCTCGGGACCGGCATCAAATTGTGAATTATGGGACCGGTTTTGGTCCGATGCTTATTTAAAATGTCGTCATTTTGTTGTGTGATACGTAACATGGCCGCGTTGTAATCAGCCGGTTCTTTCGTCTGCCGCTTTTTGGGATCGTGCGTTTGATGTTGTTTGGTTAATCTAAGACGGTAATGTTAAGGCACGGACTGAATTTTTCTATGTTCCATAGGCTAACGTGGATAAATTCTAAAAATTGCGTCGGATTATCCTTTCGACCATTTTTTCATAATCCCAATTCAGTTAGTCAATGATCGGTAACTTTTCAAAAACATTTTTCAAAAACATTTTCAAAAACATTTTTCAAAAACATTTTCAAAAACATTTTCAAAAACATTTTTCAAAAACATTTTTCAAAAACATTCCTCAAAAACATTTTTCAAAAACATTTTCAAAAACATTTTTCAAAAACATTTTTTTTAAACATTTTAAAAACATTTTTCAAAAGCATTTTCAAAAACATTTTTCAAAAACATTTTTCAAAAACATTTTTCAAAAACATTCTTCAAAAGCATTTTTCAAAAACATTTTTCAAAAATATTTTTCAAAAACATTTTTCAAAAACATTTTTCAAAAAACATAATGATAATTTATCAAGTTAAAATAAGGGAGTTAAAAATATATGGCCCCAAGTTTTCACAGCTGGCATACTTTTAGTATAACTATAAGTTATAGTATCCCGCATTCATTATGGTAAACTGCATTTTTCCGACAGAAAACTTTACTGACCTTATTTCTTCATACGTAATCGGGGCCGCACCTTGAACGGCGGCGATATTTTTGGTGGCCTGTGAAGAGGTCACATGTTTCATTTTTGCTGGTAATGGCGGCGTTCTGACGCCATTGTATTGATTAACAATTCCAGCACTCCAATATCCAACACGATGATCACTGGGTTTGAGGGGTTCTTCGCGCAACTTTGGAATGTACTCGTGTGTGTTTGGTAGAGTGGCTTGAATGCCCGTTGCTTTCATTGAGTTAAATGGTGCCTGGTCGATGTCGGTTCGAAGTGTCGTTTCGAACGACTCGGTCTGGGGCATTGTTTGGCTTTCCAATGTGCTCGAATTTTGGGTAGTGGTCATGGTTGGAAATTGAGTAACTGCGGTTATTGCGGCACTATGTGGCCTGTTCTCACTATAAACAGATTATTTTACAAAAACATTTATCGACAAAAATAAATTGTAAAAATGCTACAGACCGTATAATACATTTTATACATATAACTTATACAGTCTTTAATAATTTAGACTGTATCCAACAGATATTCCTAGTACCCTCTACCCAATTCGTAAATAAAAAAACCGGACGAAATAGAAACAAATACTACGTTCTATAATAGAATTCGTAATTTACGAATTTTACACAAGATCTATTGAAAGTGTACAACAATAAGTTTTGCGGTTTTTTTTTTTTATCTATTACCGGTTTGGTCAATATTCTATTGTTATGTTTTTCGATATTAAAGTGTCTCGAAAACGTTATTTAACAAAAATGTTAATCATCATAAAAACACTATTTGGGCAAAAAACAAGTTATATTAATTTCTTGTTGACCATAGTTAGGGTCGCTCACGTGAACACAACTTTCACGAAATATGGTACTGAGAGCCCTGAAACTTTCAGAGAGAAACATCAATTTTTGTGTAGAAAACAATTTGTCCATAGACTATGGACCATAGTTTAACATGTATAAATCATTTGATCCCTAATATACCGTTCGGTTAACGAAAGAGAAGCGAACAATTCAGAAATTATGTACATGCAGGGGTCTCTCGAAGTAAATTTTCGATTTAGGCATGTTTTTTTCATTTTACATACTATTTTCCCAAACTATTTTTTCATCGCCGGGAACGTTTCTCTGGGATTTTTTAATACAGCAAATATTAGAAAGCCTCGAGAAAGCGCACGTCCAGAGAACCCTGTCTGTTATGTAAAAAATACGACGCTCAAGGGGTTATCGGGCAGATTTTCACAAACAGAGGTACCAGATAATTGAGAAGGGATTATTTCC
This sequence comes from Oikopleura albicans, assembly GCA_004367875.1. Taxonomy (NCBI): domain Eukaryota; kingdom Metazoa; phylum Chordata; class Appendicularia; order Copelata; family Oikopleuridae; genus Oikopleura; species Oikopleura albicans. Next base: position 174,199 of record SCLG01000200.1, read on the forward strand.
CAAAAGTTTGTTTATTACTTTTAACTTATAAGTTATAAGATGTTAACTCACAGTGGGTATACTGGCGGTGGATCGTTGTATCTCATGCCAAATTTGGTACTGTTCAATGTCCCATCCTGGCCGGTCGGCTCCGAATAATAGTCCGAGTTTGATTCGGCATCCCACATGGACACGCCTGAATCACGCTGTTTCCGCAACTCTGCAAATCGCTTTTCTGCGTCGACATGATCCTCATAGAGCGGTAAAGGGTTAACACCGGTCGATTTTGTTTTTCGAATTCCCTTGGCGCCTTCTACAAGTTCTTTTTCCTTCAATTAGGCTGTTCAAATTGAAGTGTCACACAATCAGGAACACCCTGCAACATTAATCTATTCGCTGAGTTACTGCGCGGTTATTTTTTAGCATTCCTAACATTATAAATAGTTGCCGTTTATATTCCCGTATGATAGCTCTATGACTGCAACGGTGACGTCATAATAGCGTTACTTATCATAAGAAAATTGCTCAAAGCCTTGCAGTGATAGCGCTATCATAAGGTATATGGTATGGTATGCACAGTTTGCATCCCACATTCAGTTTATTAGAAAAACAGACCTTGACTTTTAATCTGATATTTTAAAGAAGCTCTTTTATAGATAAGTATTGAACCAAACTCACCAAGCATTCTGTCAAAAATAGACCTTTCAGACTTTTGAATTTGAACAACCTAGCTTTGGTGCCGTGTTTGATTTTTGTTTTCGTTCTTGGACGAATTTTACTTGAACTTCGTGTTTCATGTCCCCACTTAACTCCGACTCATCCGAGGATTGCGTACGATGTTTGCGCTTTGGTCGTGAGTGGCTTCTTACTTTTTTACCTGTTTTGCTGCGTTTTTGGGATTTTGATCGGGATTTTGAGCGACTTCGGCCCCGACCACGTGATCGCCGGTCTTCCTCGCTGCTTGAGGAAGAATTCGTTGAATCCGAGTAATACTCATCTTTCTTTTGGGCGCGAGAACTGGCGCGCTTAAATTCATCATCATCAGAAGCTTCACTATCTTTCTCCATTTGGGCTTCATATTCCAAGATCTTTCGAGTGATTTGTTCGCGTTTGAATTTTCGATAAAGTCTAAAACGCAGAGGTGAATAAATATTACAAATTTAGAAGGTTCCGACAAAATAGGGCTTAAGGTCTGTACAAACGAATCAACTTTATTTCGACACAATTTTTCTTTAAAATTTATTGGGTGCATAATACAATTTGCATTGATGAAATTCCACTTATCTCGAATTAGCGTTGATTCGTGTTTTACAGACCTTTAGATGAATTTTACTTAAGGACCTTTCAGTCATGTTGTTTACAAACTGCCCGTTCGGGAAAACGCTATAAAACACGTTCTACAACAACAAATTTCCACCTAAAAAAAACGATCACATTATAAGAAAATCACACTACACCAGTTATACGGTTATCTTTCGCAAACCATGTCGAAAATGAAAGATAACAGAAAATAGGCTCAAAAATGAAAGATAACCGTACGAAAGATAACTGTACAACTGCTGTATAAGAAAAACGGTTCAACTTTAATATAGCATAATTTATAATTTTATTAATATCTACGTCAACCGCCCACGTCTACTTGAACTTGACACATACTGAAACTTCTCCCGCTAATCAATTGAACAGCATTAGTGATATCGACTTGCTTTTTCGTCTGTACATGTTCCTATTATAAGGCGCACAATCGTCAAAAGGCGATTTTGCGTAACTGGTCTAGAACAAAAAATATCTCGAAAAAAAAAATAAAAAATGTGAAAATCATCCAACTTCGTGACCTTACAATTTTATGATCGAGAAACCATATCGAAAATTCAGGCCAAAAATTTCCTTAATGTCACACCGAAAAAAACTAATCAAAAGCATTAACAGTACTCAAGTGATTGAAGGCGATTCAAAATAATTCAACATAAAAATTCACACTTTAGTGAAAAAAGTGTGCCAAACCTGATTTTGATTTGAGTTTGCAGCCAATTTATGTTTCACTTTTTCTTGAAACATTGTTGACTACTATAGTGTACAAACTATGCATTAAAAACAAGCAAAGAATATTCATAAATTCAAATTTTTATCGGAATTTTGAAGGGTCAAAAATTCTAGAATGTGATGGCAAATGAGCTTGATCATGCTTGATAACATTCGCTAACACACCGCTGCGGTCCACCGTAAATTGTAATAAAAACACCAAATATGTGACAAAAATGGACATTACTGATTTTTTGGTTCAGTTTGTACACAATATGAGTCATATTATATGACTGACTGGTCCTTAAGACAAACTGTGACGGAACCGTTTAGAAATGCAGGCATTAACGCATTCATTTCTGTTCTTCCTCAATTAATTTTCGAAAATTGTATCTAAAGACTCGGAAACAGATTCGTTAAAATTTCAAAAAAGTTTGCTTTTAATAATCATTTAGGTGATTCGTATACCAGAGTTTATCGTCAGGATTAAATTAAATACCGATCAAAGAGATTTATGAAATTTCTAAGAAAATGACTTTTTAGAAGTTTTGTGAAAACTTTTTTTGGAAACAAGGTATCCAGAGGAAGTTCTAATAAACCTCTAACTCAATTATTTCATTGCCAGATCAAAACAAAACATCATCGAGAAACTACAATATTTTGTTTGTAATTTTGGACGGGTGAACTTGGCGGCATTTTCAAAAAACGTTTGGCCAGCATGTAATTATCTCTTTCATTCTTTCTGTCACTGAAATAAGGTCAGCCCGATTCGTTTAAAACTTGCTCAACGAAAACTACTTCTAAACTAGCAGACAAATGAAACGTCCTTAACCGCTTCATGACGTGGTGTATACCTCCAAAACACCAAATTAATGGTGTACTTTTAACTAAGCTTTCTCGTAATCCTACTACATTTCACGCTCAGAATTCCGGGCAAATTCTATTATAGTTTTTGTCAAACGCGACAAACACTAAATAATAAATTTATATCATAAATGAAATCATCCGAACCCCTCAAATTATGATCCAAACTCCTCAAATTATGATCCAAACCCCCAATAACTATGTGTTAAAGAACTTACAAATCAAACACAAGAGTTCCGTGAGTATGGAACCCACCAGCACTTCAAAAATTTCAAAAATATGCTAAAGGATAATTTGATGCATTTGACATTACATTTGACAATAGAAAACACAAATTTCGACCGAATTCGGGTTTGATGGACATTGAGAGAAATCAAAAAATGTTTCATGGGATAAACTTGTTCGCACTTCATGATATATCATGACAGCAATTAAATCCAAGCCATCCCAACAAGTACACAGTTTTAGTATCCATTTTCAACAAAGTCCTATTACCGGGTCTTACGGGATTCTTCCCTTCCAGCTCAATCCACACGGTGACTAAATCCATTGACAAACATTGGGAGCTTTATACTTTTATGTCACATAAATTATGTGGTTTGGGACACCACGTGGATTAAGCTTGAAGAAAGATTAAAGAACAATGCGTTAATTGTAAACAAAACTAGGATGGTCATGGAAAAATATCAACAGTTTTTGACTAATAAAATGTTCAGAATTGTCAATATAAGATGAAATTGTTAACTTGATATTAACTGGAACACGTTTTGAGCATGGTGAAAATTATAATTACGTGTTTGACAGGGTAAAAAAGTACGCATACAAAGCGTATTTAAAGTATATTTTCATGGTTTAAACTTTAAAGTACTTGGACAGTCGATTTGTCATCAATGATGACTCATCATATTCGCGTGAAACAACACGAAATAAAATTTCCATCGTAAAACGGTACATTACCTGTCACAGTATATTTGAACAACGATTCCAGGTATAATCACCAAAAGAATAAACAAGCCAAAGCCGATCAGAAACCAGCCCCAGTGATCAAAGAAAAAGTCTTGAATTTCATAAAATAGACCCAGAAAGTAGTGATGAAGTGTTTTTGCGATTGGATGATAATGAGACGGCGGTTCAGGAACTGTACGTGAACTGGACCCAGTCGTAACTTCAAAGTCCACGTAGATATCTAAAACACAATAATATTTAATTTTAATAGACTACGCAGGTCAAAAATTACACTCTAAACACGTGTTTTCTAAATATTAATTACAGTCCCCACCCCAAATAGGTAACACCTAAATAGGTAACAAATGACGTAATTACCCAAATAGGTAACAACTTTTTTTTCAAATTTCAATTACCCAAATAGGTAACAATTTTTTTCACAATTCTACAGAGGGGGTTGGTTATAAGGTCACCCATTTATGCCGTTATAAGGTCAAGTCACTTTTTTTCAATAGAAATCATGTCTTTTTACACTTTTTTTCTATAATATCATGTCTTTTTGAACTTGTTCTCAGCACTAAGGTCTTATTGTGAAAAAATTTCAGGTTCGTTAGAATGTCAAGTCAGTTTTTTCAAAATGCATTATGGTCAAGTCAGTTTCTTAGACCTTCATCTTATAACCAACCCTCTCTGTATATATACGCTATCGATGATGAATTAATTGCAATTTTGATGAAAATTTTTCTGTCGAAAAAAAAAATGAAATAAAAAAAACACAGTCAGATAAACAGTAGAACAAGATTCTGTTATAAGAAACAATAATTATTTTTTTATTCAAGACCCAAACTAAAATGGGTTTTCCTTTCTCGATACATAATAACTACTAATACGTATATAAAACATCAAAAAGGCCATTTTTTGGCTTAGAAAACCCAATTACCCAAATAGGTAACAATAACCCAAATAGGTAACAAAAATTTCAGAACGATGTTGTTACCTATTTGGGGTGGGGACTGTATTCTAAATATTAATTGTATTATCATTGTTTAACTCTCAAGGCACAGTCTGTCTGTATTTTGTGATTTTTCATATTTAACTTCGGCCAAAATAATTTTAAATCGTACCTTGTGATTTGTTTACTCACTACGCCCATTATGGGCTGTTTCTTAGAAAAATTGTTTTTTTTTTTACTCAAATTTAGCCACAATTCTTAAACGTAGACTAAATTGTATCATTAATTAAAAAAACAACGTATGAGAAGAAATTATTATAAACTAAAGCCATCACATTTTTTACGCCCAGGGTCTGTAATACAGACTCTGTATCGTAACTAGGTTGAGTGCGTTTCAAAATAAATAATTTTGTCAATAAATTTTATTATACTGAATTTTCATTGAAAGTATACTTTCAACAGCGTGTTCAAATTGCGAATTCTCTTACAATAGTAAGGGCATTATGCGGAGATCTAAAGATGAAAATAAAATGGATGTCAGTTTGATGTCATAAATGTGAGTGGTATTTTGAAACGGGAATTGGAATACCGAGCAATATTTTGTGAATAAATTGCACCTTCATCAATATTTTTGATCCGGTTAACTTTCGACCAAAAGATTACCAGTGCGGCTCACCGGAACATTCTTAAATGCAACTCAGCATCTTTTCACATCTTAAAAAATAAGGAAATAAAATCTTCTAATATGAATACGGTAATCTCTTGGATAAAAAATTACTTTGTACTAAAGTAGTAAAAATATTTTACTAAAAAGTGAAACCATAATCGGTCAATAAATTACTATTATAAAGACAGAATGAATTTCTGAGATATTACGTCAACAAATTGTATACAGACTTCTGTATAATTTTACAATTTAAAACAAAAAAATAACTTGACACATTTTTAAATGGCTTTTTAAAAGGCTTTAGCCTAAAGCATGTCAAGTCTTGTCTAATCAAAATTACAACCCGAGAAAATTTATTTAATCTTATACCCGCACACACGGAAGCAAACCAATTAGAATTCAGAACAGCCTAGTGTGAAAGCTGATTAGGGCAGTTCAGGTTTTTATAAACTACGCCTCTCAGAAATACAACTTTCACTGGAATTGTCGTGATGAAGAACTTCCTATATAATACAGTATTGTGATGTAATTTACAGTTTCTGAAATCATTGAATCAATACTATTTAGTAATTATGATAACACGGGGTCGTAGAGTTTTTTTAGCCATTAAAACCGATAATTTATTTACAGGGGCAGTGTGGTATACAAAAAAACTAATTGTTTACGCAGATGAGTTAGCATAATTGAGAGCTTCCTCATAATTGGGAGGTAGTTCGTCTAAATCCTCGTATTTTGGCGGTTCATCAAACTCAAATGCCGAGTTTATCACAGTGACAGATTCATTAGTTTCATTAGAGGTGGTTGAAGATCGACTGTCAGCTACCACTGATGGAGGTAATGATGATATTTCCACTTCGGTTTGTATATTCATATCATTACTACCATGAGAATTTTGACGACAGAAACTTAATAAGGCATAACAAAATAGGTGGTCAACCACAAATCGAAATCAATAATAGATTTTGATAACTGACCCCCTAACAAAAATTTCGGAATGTAAAAACCAAAATGAACTAAGTCGTTATTACAACGAAAACTGTGATTGATTTTGAAAATAAAAAGATTTACATATCATCATAAAAACCAGACTACTAGTACTGTACACTGCGTAAGAGTTTATATACCCATGTCGCGAGACAAAAAGTGACTACATAAACCACCAGAGCGTAGGCAAATATCTGCAAAACTAGACTGAAAAATTTTGACTGCATAACCCGGCGACAGCGTTCGATCTAGCTTGTCGTAAATGTCGATGCATAAATTGTATGAAAAATAACTTACGCGAAAACCAATACGTTCACAAATAATTCGATTCAAACTTTTGACTGTTACTATATTTTGCCCCTGCCAGATGTAGCCCAATATTAGCCAAAATAGTAACACAAATAATACGGCTAAAGCATCAACCGGAGAAAATTCAATTTCAATTTCACTTGACATTTTTTACACCAAATCCGCATCGTATTCCATTAGTAAATACCAAAAAAGTTCTTATTGTTACGAATATTACAAATATTACCAACGAAACGCAAATAATCATTCAGGTAAAGCGAATCATAATTGAACGTAAAAATGGCAAAAATAAATACCATTTACTACAAAAAGTTCTTAATTTTACGTTGTAATTTTGCCGAATGTTTTCATTTGTTATCCAACTTTGGCACAATTACCGCCAAATTTATGTCAAACAAGGCGTCCGTAATAAGCGCACTACAATTTGTAGTAAAAAATAACAAATATTTTCATGGGTTAGATATGCCCCCTAACGAGAAAATTGTTAAGTCCTGGGATTGAACCCGCGATCGTGAATTCGGGTCAACTACCCGCCAACTTATCTTGTCTTGAAAGCCCATTACACATTTCATACAGAACAAAATTCGGAAAGCACAGTAATCATTATTCAATTAGTACACATTTACTAGTAGAACATCCTAAAACAATCGCCATCTGTACTTAAGCAATGGTATAAGAAACCGCTTTTGAACACTTTGACAGTCAAAAAATGCTAATGGGAGAGACGTTTTATTGAACAAAGTGAACTTGATTTATATCCCAAGCAAGCAGCAAGTTTTTTTTGTTTCGTGGCGTCTCTGGTCTTGACCAAGTTGTGGCATTTCGACCCAATTTGTCACTCAATGCAACATGCAAAAATGAAAAAAAAAAGTTTAAAATATCGCTACAAAACCTGTATAGAAAAAGTTTTAAACGGAATAATCTTTTTTTCGGAGTTGTTCTTTTAACCCAAAATCGTCTAGCGTTGGCTTTTTCGCGAAGGGGTGATTTTTAAAGTTACCCGAGATTGAATCGGAATAATCTGATTGACAACAGTTTTCTGACAATAAATTACGTTACTGAAATGTTTTATGAATTATTTTTGTTAAATATAAGGACGTCGATATTACAATCGTTAACCCATATGTCAAAAATAACATTGTGCAGTCGATTTTGATATGTATTACAGTGCGTCCGAGTTATTGAGTACCGCGCTTTTTCGAAATTACATGTTATGAAAGCTTAAAAACTAGAAAGCGCGGTACTCGACAACTCGGACGCACTGTATGTTTTTATTTGTCGAAATCAAATCCCGTTTATTCACGAAAAGGATCACCGTCAGTTAACTCACGGTCCAACGTAGTACAACTAACATGTGCCAAAAGAGGTTTGAAATGAGTAAAACATTTGATTCTATTATGCCCCATAAGTTATGGTAAATGAGTTTATATTCTCATCCAAGCCGTGTTTTAGAACGTATGGCATAATCTTACTAACCAAAAACTCAACTACAAAAGCAACGTTATTCTGTCATTTAACTAATTGTATTTTTTCTAATCCAATTATTACGAAACGGAACTTGTAGTAACCAATACGTTTTTACGCATTTTTCCACATGTTTCAGTTTTTCAAAAGATGAGATCCGCATAGACGGCTTTCCAAAGCACATCATTTTACTCAAAACAGTACATGTATGAAGACCTTAAGTGAGTCACCTAGATAAAGAATTCGTGAGAAAACACCAGACCTTATAACCAACCTTCGTCATTTGTATAAAAACTGGAACATTTTTTTAAATGGCGACGCTTACGGTTAGTCTTTTGATCGATTTATTTTATTTGTAATTTATAACATTTAACATCATTTAAAAACACGTTTGTAAAATTATGAGTATGGAAATTAATCCATTTACATTAATTAACAAATCATGGTTCATATTCAATCAAGTGCATTTAAGAGTTTGCACGATTAAATCGATGATCGGGGAGGTTAAGATCTTTACCGCGTATGGTTTTGTGGGTAACTAGTCGATTAACTAGCGTCCCTTTCTGTCAAGGGATTTCAATTCAATTTTTTAGAATATATTCAAACCTCGAACTTATATGTAAAATATGGTTTGTTAAAGATAAAATGAAACGGAATTAATGCGACAGTTGAAAGATAGCAAAGCATTTCTGTCTTGAAATCGGTGCTTAAAAATAGTTCTAAAACAAAAACCTTCGCCGAGAGCCCACGTACGCCAACAAGAAATGTTTATCAAACGTGAAATGTATTTTTCAACACCCTATTCGCAAAAATAATCGACAGTTCAAAAAATTCGAAGTTAGAAAATATGTCTTAAAATATTCGACATCACAAACCCGGGACACAAACCGGGANCGACAGTTGAAAGATAGCAAAGCATTTCTGTCTTGAAATCGGTGCTTAAAAATAGTTCTAAAACAAAAACCTTCGCCGAGCGCCCACGTACGCCAACAAGAGATGTTTATCAAACGTGAAATGTATTTTTCAACACCCTATTCGCAAAAATAATCGACAGTTCAAAAAATTCGAAGTTAGAAAATATATCTTAAAATATTCGACATCACAAACCGGGGACACAAACCGGGAACACATACTGGTAAAAAAGAAATATAGTATCAGAATAAAAAACCATAAAAACGATACTTGGCGCGCCCAAGTAAGGGTCGGTTTGGTGATTTTCGAAACCTACCTTTACTTGGTACCCTTACCCTTATTTGGCGTTCTTATCCTAACGTTACACCCCTGTAAATTAAGTTGTCTACAGCAAATTTTAATATATATCAAACAGAAAACATTTAAAAACGAATCATTAAATATTGAATAAATAAAAACAGACAATTTTCCATCAAAATAATTTTATAGAAAGTTTTCCCGAGTGCGCTCAATTTTAAAATTAGTCATACAGTAACTTCATTTACGAAGGGTCAACTTATTTCCACTTATTATTTTGAATATTGCGAGGCCCGTATTGAATCATAACTTTATAGGGCCGTCATTTACTTGAAAAATAAATCATTTACGGATGTTTTATAAAAATAGATTATAAATTGAGCCATAATATTTATTGTAACTACATACAAGGTACCCTGGCACTACTAATGCCATTTAAACCGTTTAATTTTGAAACTATAGTCGAAAAATAGCTTTTGATATTTCTCTACAGTTAATGTAACATTTCATACCTTCAAGGTCAGTCTGATTACTAGCTATAATCATATCGTCTTCTTCCATGGCGTATATATTTTTCACCAATTATTCTCTTATTTTTGAAATATTTTTGCTCTCAAATTTTCATTATGGTATTTTCTACGTAACACTGTAAAACGAACGACGTTTTGTTATCCGCTTTTCGAGGTTATTTGGCTAAGGACAGCGTAAACTTTCTATAGCGGGTTGCATGTCGTGCATTGGTGGTGGAGCAGTCTGCACCAGGCCATGCTCAGCAGAAGCGTGTCACCAATCAAATGCGCGCAAAATCGACACGCACGAAGCTCCACCTTCAATTGGCTCGCTTGACGATGCAGGGTAACTGCCGCCGGCGTTGGTACTTTTTTGTAATAAAAAATTGACTGAGTTTGAATTGATCCCGTGAGATTTGTAAGACTTCTAAGAACTTATACTCTGACATGAAATTAAATTAAAATTTGAATATAGATAAACAACGAATATAAATAATTAATAAAATTATATAATAATATAATAAATTGTAATTGCATAAAATATGTAACATACTGTGTGCAGATGTTGCATAGTAGAACGCTTAACAGTAGAAAATTATAGCCAAAACGAAATCACTATACCCCTTTTTCCAAAAAGTCATTACCAGGAGTTCACTTTTAATTTGTCTGTTTTAAAGTGAACGCCTGGTATACCATGGTATACCATGGTATAGGCTATACCGTATAGTGGACACATTTACCAGAATTTATTATTAAGTAGTTATTCAATCTGAAAATAACTAGTAATAATGTAATATACACGAATTTATTGAGTACGCGTTGGGACGTACGAGCCAAAATTCGTATTTTATAAGATCATTATTAGTTTAAACCGATACATAAATTCCATTATGGGAAAAGACAAAGAGACGCACACTTATTTCTTTACATTTGAACCCCTTCAGAGTGGAAACATAAGTTTTCAAGAGCTTTATTATCCAACAAAATAATCAGCTACTATATATCATCTAGTATATCATCTAGTATATCATCAGCTATATCATCGGGTGCATCACTGGTTTGGTCCGTATTTTCCATTGCCTTCCGAATATCTTTCTCGATTCGCATTCCGATTACATAGAAAGTCCCTGATGTTATCAGAAAAACTATTGTTACTACGATCATTACCAGGACTGCGCTAGTGACATAACCTTTCGGCGACCCTTAAAACCAATTTTTATTTTTTGAGAACATCCCCGGCGGCCATACAGTCCGCTTATTTCAGCCGGTTTCACCAACTTAAGGACCGGTCTATAGCGTTGTTTACAAACTTTACTTCACGGGAAAACGCTATAAAAGCGATTTCTCACCATTAATTTTACTATTTTTTTTTTTGCAGGCGTATTAAGAAATGTTTGAAGTTTTGCATGAGAAAATGATCGACACCATAACCACCCACGCAGCGCCACCACGTGGGCGTGAAGTTGAAGAAAATTCATATTTCAAACTCTATAGGCTTTCAGAGTTTTCACGCGATTGATTTCGTTTTTTCGNACGTATCGCGATTTACAATTATCTTACCAAACGCCCTACCCAATTATCCTAACAAAATTTAACTATCTGAAGTGCTACATATCTTAACACTTTTTCGCGAAATAGTTGTTATGATAACTGGTGAGGTGGTGTACTACATGTACAGTCCCGACCTTCTAGTTGAGCACCTTCTAGTTGAGCACGACTGCCTACTTGTGCACTTTTTCAGGAAATTTTACAAGACTGGCAAAAAGTATTTTTGGTTTGCCAGGCGAAACTTGATGATTCAATTTTATATTTTTTAGTTCTAAACGATAAAGGAATCAATTTTGTGTATATTTATGACTCGAAAACGCCCTAAAAAACTAGTCGTTAAGTTGATAATGACAATTTTACCAAATTTTGCACGACCCTCTAGTTGTGCACGACTGCCTAGTTGAGCACGTTTTTCGGAAACGCAAATTGCACAACTAGAAGGTCGGGACTGCAGTTGTTCAATCTGAAAATAACTAGTAATAATGTAATATATAAGAATTTATTGAGTACGCGTTGGGACGCACGAGCCAAAATTCGTATTTTATAAGATCATTATTAGTTTAAACCGGTACATAAATTCCATTATGGGAAAAGACAAAGAGACGCACACTTATTTCTTTACATTTGAGTGGAAACATAAGTTTTCAAGAGCTTTATTATCCAACAAAATAATCAACTATATCGTCAGCTATATCATCGGGTGCATCACTGGTTTGGTCCGTATTTTCCATTGCCTTCCGAATATCTTTCTCGATTCGCATTCCGATTACATAGAAAGTCCCTGATGTTATCAGAAAAACTATTGTTACTACGATCATTACCAGGACTGCGCTAGTGACATAACCTTTCGGCGACCCTTAAAACCAATTTTTATTTTTTGAGAACATCCCCTGCGGCCATACAGTCCGCTTATTTCAGCCGGTTTCACCAACTTAACCAATTTGAACGAAATCCCGAACACCCCTTGAAGGCACTTAAATTACTTTAGTCATAATAAATTTTTATAAACTATATTCATTATGGACCTAAAAAACAGTCATGTTTGACAAATTTTTGCACCAACCTTTGTTTGCAGTTAACTCTCTTATTTTCATACAACGTATTGTTACCTTTATTTGAAGAGTTTACAGAGTCATTATTTTGGTAATCATGACCACAACTCGGGCACACTTCTGGTGCGTGATGAAACCGCGTATAATGCATTCAGATTATATTTGAGGAACAAATATTACTAAAGCTATTGTTTTAACGGTAAAGACCCGTCACATTCATTTCCACTTAGGCATCGACCCAATGTCGAAAACTGGAATTAATAGAAATGACCTGGCGTACTTGGCCTTTATCTGTACCTTTGACATGACGAGTCTTGTCCGATCAAACAGTACGACGAACATGCTATTATTTTATTAAAATCAGTACAGTCCCTGATGCCTTGAGTGCCGCTGCCTTGAGTGCCGCTGATGCCTTGAGTGCCGCTTTTTTGGGGATTTTTTTATTTGATGCCGTGAGTGCCGCTTTTTCAGATTTTATTAAGCTGTGCTCCACAACTAAATATGTGGTTTAAAGAAGTTATGAAACTTTACTGGTATTGTATATTTTTGCTTGAAAACGTGAAAATAACAAAAAATTCGAGTTTTATTTTGTTAAAAGTAGAATTTTTGCAAAAAAATTGTCACTTACGTAAAATGCCGATCAATTCAAAGCCTGAGATCAAAGACCGATATTTAACCGATATTAAAACCGATATTTAATTTTCACTGCACGTCTCAACAGAAATGTGAATAGAAAACAAGTCGCTCGCATTAAAAGAACAGACAGTTTGGACCAGGGTTGTAAATGTGGTCAAATTCCTCTTTCGCTGGAGTGCGTGAAATGCGCTGGCTTGTCAAAATTTGTTCTTTAAAAATCTTCATAAATCGGTCAAAAAATATCAAATTTTGTTTTAAAAATACGTTCCCAAAAAAACTTTTATTCGTGTTTACGTTTTGTTAAGGGCGTTAGCCCAATAACCTTAAATATACTTACAAACCTATGATTACAAACTATGAAAGAAAGAAAAAACAAACTTCAATAACCGATTTTTTAATCCCATTTATCACGTTTTCAAGCAAAAATAATCATAATACTGATTTAAATGAAAAAAATGGGGTTTTTGAGGAAAAAAATGTGACACTGCCTTGAGTGCCGGGACACTGCCTTGAGTTCCGGTGATGCCTTGAGTGCCGCTGTTTTGGGAAAATCAAAAGCGGCACTCAAGACATCAGGGACTGTAATACTGATTAACGGATAAAATCCGAGAAATTGTCTATGTTTACAAGACATTCGTCGGGCCAAAAACTACGTGCACATGTACCGTATAGCTACACGTAAAGCAATTATCACAAATTGTGAATAAAACGTTAATTTGGTTTGATATGATTTATTCTTTACCGAATTTTTGGTAAACTTGTTTTTGATGAACTATTAATGATGGTATTTTTCTCTGTTAAAACATATCATGTTCGCTCTTGGAGCTGAAAAGAATATTATGTCTTTGATGTAATGTTAATATTCGTGTACCTCCACAAATGTCCCCATAAATATAATGTAAAACTACCTGTCAAATACAGTAAACGAAATGTCACTGTTTTGACAATGTAAAATTAGGTGAAATATTTTTTTTTTGCATTCTCAATAATTTATCGTGAAACCTAGCACATCGCCTTTTGTTANACAAAATAGGATCGTACAATTACCGTACAGTCCTATTTCCAGTGATGGGTATTCAGAAAAAAATGTTATCAAAGGTAACTCAGCGGTGACCCCCCTTTGTATTAAACATATTGAAAATAAATGCGGCGGTCTCTAAGTAATGGCAAGTAAAAAAACATGAGATTAATCGGTTTTTTTCGACTAGCCTGTCAATCATAAATGAAACATTTTAATTTCAAATTATTGGTTTTTAGCTTTTGAATACTATACTCTGTGGGGGGTGCGTCTTTTGTGTATTTTTGATTTACTTTTAATTGAACTGATATCAAAAGTTGATTTTTCATATTTGAAAAAAACAGAAAAAAAAATAAAAAGACTGAAAAAAAGAGAAAAAACGTTAAAAACGTTAAGATTTTACAGAAACGATTACGAGGACTTCACAATGAAAGACGATGACAAAGGTAAAAAATCTTTATGAGCTTTTTTTGACGAAAAAACGACAAATTTTTGAAAAACCAACGGTTTGTTACTTAAATTTATGTTTTTTTGATCCTCCATAATACATACGGACCATTAATTAAAAATCTTTTTTTATCAAATTGTAAAGCTCGAAAAGTTAATAAAAATGTGGAAAAATGAAGTCCCGGAAATATCTGTAGCGTGTTTTAGACATTTTTGAACGTCCAAAAATAAACGTTTTGTCGCCTTTCAAAACGTTTTTTCAGATCAGACGTGTAGGGATGTACCTCAATTGGACAGAAGCTAACTAGGGTCTTCGCGTTTGTCCAAATGGGTATTTTCTGCCAACTGGGTAAACTGTTGTCGAAATAGGTAAATTGCGCGAACACTCTTGTCAGCTATTGTCCAAGTGGGTAATCTGTTAAAGTGACAGACCTGATGTGTAGTAATCGTGGTTATAGTAAATTTACCTTCTTACGTTTGATGGGTTTTAAACTGTCAAGTAACTTCGCCCACGTCCTTCGCCGTTATGTATATTTTTGCATTTTTTGTAATATAATACACATAAAGTTTCTCGACCAATGAGGTCAGGCTATAAAAGGTTTTTTTTTTGAAGAAGATGACAGTTAATTATCCCTACTTTTTGTAATCGACATTTTTATGACACATAAGACTGAAATTTCAATTAAACAACTCATAATAGTTAATTTTCTATCTGCATAAATTTACGAACATAAATCGTGATTATAATAGTTTATTATTTCTGAAAAATGTCTTCTAAAGTTCAATTCACCTAAATATGGACGTTTTTTCACAACTACTTACTACAGTCCTCAACCATTTATCGGGCGTTCTCGGTTCTCTAAAATAGCGTCCGATAACCCCATTTTGGCCGAAAAAAGCGTCCAATAAATGAGCGTTCGATAAATAGTTAAGGACTGTACCACCTACTGGCACAGTCTTTTATATCATAGTTTATAGAAAATAGGGGATTAGAATTTTTCTGTTACGTCAAATCAGACCCACTCGCCATATAAGGGTCGTTTTGTTCAAAATAAACATTCTTATTGTAAACAAAGCATCATTAATAACATCTTTATTTTAGTCGCTGAAAAACTCCAAGAAAAAAACATAAAAAATGCAAAGAAAATTTTGAAGATCTCCAGAACCGTGACGCTAACACGAGTGATTTTACGAGCCAATTATAAGAATCAAGTCCACTCGGACAAACTCGGTATGTAGAACAGAAAAGATATATATAGATAGCACCAAATAAGGATGGGTTTTCTAAACTTATCCTTACTTGACGCCCCTACGCTTATTTNCAGCCCACCTTCATCTGCTGGATCGAGCCCGAAACAACAGGAGGAGGATGCGGAACGCGGCCCAACGCGGGACCGACGTAGCCCACTTTCATCCACTGGTCCGTCTGCTGACCCGTGTGCGGGTGCGAGGAAGCGGCAGCGGTCAAAATCCCCGTTTGCATATCGACGTCGCACATCAACACCAGCTCCAGGACCTGGTACGTCACCGCAACCACCTGACCGGGAGATAAAACTTTTTATCAGCTATCCAGTGGGCAAGTTGGACTTCGCGATGATAAGCGATTTAATCGCAGATATAATGAAGCGACGGCATTCCTCAATGAGAAAAAGCCCATATTCAAGCTATATGCGACGTATGTATATAGTTACAGTGAGGTTAGTTAAATATTATTTTCTATGAAATTTTTCTTTGACCAAGTAGCAAAATAAATAGTTTAATATTTTTGAATACGTTCTAAATTGGATAATTTTTTGGGACGATTATCAAAAAAATGATTTTCCTTTATATTCGTTATTATTTAAGACCTCTATTTTGTACCTTTAGATATTCAAGTGTTGTGTAGACGCATGTGCCTAGACTGTTAGCGAAGCGGGGTGAGTATGCGCGTATAACTAGTGTTGCGAAAGTTGGCCAACGGTCGATTTTTTCACAACGCCCAACGCAAGCGTTGGCCAACACTCCAAATTTCCCCAACGCTCAACGCAAGCGTTGGCCAACGGTCAAATTTTCCCAACGCAAACGTTGGCCAACGCTCAAATTTCCCCAACGCCCAACGCATCCGTTGGGCGTTAGAAATATATACAACGCATTTTTTTACAAATGAAAGTTTTATGTGACAAATAAATATAATTTAAGAGCGGCTTTTTATCCGACTTTTTTATCTTCTTTTTTCTGATCGTTCCTAATATGCACTAATATAATNGAGGTTAGTTAAATATTATTTTCTATGAAGTTTTCTTTGACCAAGCAGCAAAATAAAGTGTTTAATATTTTTGAATACGTTCTAAATTGGATAATGTTTTGGGACGATTATCAAAAAAATGATTTTCCTTTATATTCGTTATTATTTAAGACCTCTATTTTGTACCTTTAGATATTCAAGTGTTGTGTAGACGCATGTGCCTAGACTGTTAGCGTAGCGGGGCTGAGTATGCGCGTATAACTAGTGTTGCGAAAGTTGGCCAACGGTCGATTTTTTCACAACGCCCAACGCAAGCGTTGGCCAACGGTCAAATTTTCCGAATGCAAACGTTGGCCAACGCTCAAATTTTCCCAACGCCCAACGCATCCGTTGGACGTTAGAAATCTTTACAACGCATTTTTTTACAAACGAAAGTTTTATGTGACAAATAAATATAATTTAAGAGCGGCTTTTTATCCGACTTTTTTATCTTCTTTTTTCTGATCGTTCCTAATATGCACTAATATAATAATATATACAAATCGATGGTTCTGACTTGCACAATATAGAAGAGTGTTAATTTTTACTTCATGTTTTTATAAATTCTTTCAAGCTAACAATAAATTTCAGCGACTACAAAAGTCGAGCGGAAATAGTCCTGCGCCGTTAACTTGCACATTTTTTCGTGAAAAGTGTATTATTTTTTATTCTGGTTTTAATAAAAAAAACTACGGAACCAAATCTTACCTTTGACAAATATATATAAAGCAAAACGAAAAAACGCCCAATTACTCAGGTTAGTTACTAAGTAAAGCTAACCTGGGTAACTAATCCATATCGGGTTTTTCTAAATCGTGAGTGACGGGTAAATGTTGTAAATTAATGAGTTTTCCAATAGGCAGAGTTTACGGGAGTGCGGGACAAAACGGCAAAACCTAGCATTCCGTAACCATAGAGCCTATATGATATAGGTTTGGCCCCGCGACTGGTTACCCGCCATACGCAGACTGTGCGGCGCAACGCAACGAATCGGACTACGATTATATTGAATACTGCTATATTTTAATATTTATGTATAATGTTCTATATATACTGCCATAAACCCAACAATAAAACGTCCAACGATAAGTTCATTGTTATTAATATATAAAAGTTCCACAACAGAATTCCCTCAGTCCAAAAATAAGATTATAGAAAACTGTGCGAAACAAGAAATAAAATGAAATCAAGATTAAGTTTAGGATTCCTTTGCGGTTGGAGTTCTAAACTCAGCGTTGCCGTATATATTATCCGTTGCACGATTTCCGATTGTGCGATTTAATCTGGAGACATTATACTAAAACCTTTCCATGTCCAGAAATTTTCTATGTTTAAGAAAGATCTGTATCAATTTCAAAAAGCGTATTTAAAGGAAAGTACCTTCAATGAAGTTTCAAAGATGTTTATTCTAATTTTAGGTAAGAGAACGTTTCTAGTTTCTTATTTGAATAATTTCCTATGTCATAGCTACTATGATTCATAGTCTATGAATCATAGTCTATGATTAATACAGACTGAGGTAATTAAACACACGACTCGTTTTCTAATTTACTGTTTAATGTTCCATTAGATAGGCTGAATCAAATGGTCTATCAGATATATCTGAATAAAAAAAACGCACCGGATTTCGATTTTGCTGATTTTTATTATATGACGGACCATCATTGACGTAAAGTATGATACAGAATAAAACATTCTCTGCAGTTTTATACTAAAATGGCCATCTTGATTTTATCGAGATGGCCTATTTTAATAAGACACGACGAGCCAAGAATGCAGTAGATAAGATTGGTCCGATAATTTAGACCGTAAAAATGAAGCGGAACAGACTCCGCTTCAATATGTATAATCCATTTTCAATTACACTTTTATACACGCCGTTGGGACCTTTCCTGATGCCCGATAAGTTCTCGAGCTTGCCAACTTTCGTATCTAGCATTATTGAATCATACTGTATGATCTTGGACAAAGAAAGGGTATTACCCTTAAACTTAAAGTTATTTGAATGAAACAATCCCCCCGACTAATTTCTAGGGGTAAATGTGTTCATTTCGACTTCACAAGACCTCGAAGGAGTTTGAGTGGGCCTGTTAGATACGCTTGCTAACGGTTTAGTCTCATGGCTTATTGCCAATAAGCCATAAGTTATTGGCTAAAGAGTTATTGCTAAAGAGGGGGAGAAAAGAAGGGCACCCACACAAGACAAAAAAAATTGCTCTGTTCTCGAAACGCGTAGCCAATTTTCATGAGACTAAACCGGTATAAAAAATCAACCAACGCTATCTTTGAAACATCATTGATAACAGATTATAAATAAATGTTTTCAAATTTCGTCTCCGCCCGAGAAACTCCTATACAGTCAGGGGTCTCTCGATGTGCACTCTCTCGATGTGCATGTCTCTCTCGATGTGCACTTTTTCACGAAAATTTGTAAATACCTCTCGATGTGCACCTTTTTTCAGACCATTTTTTTTCAAATAAACTTCTCGATGTGCATGTCTCTCTCGATGTGCATGTTCCTCTCGATGTGCACGTTTTTCGGAAATCGAAAATGCACATCGAGAGACCCCTGACTGTAAATAAAAACCAGCAAAATCGAACTGCTTGTAAACTTAGACTAAAAACCTAAGTTAGAAAACGATTGGCGTTCTGATTGACCTCAGTATGTACATCTCTGAATATGCTAAAAAAGTGATCGTAAAAGAGGTTGGAGACTGTGAATTTCAATGAACTTTTTTGAAACATACTAACAAAACTCCCGCGCATCAGCTAATTTGTTTTACTGAAGCAAAACTATCACCATAGGCCGCCCACAAAGCCATGAACTTTTTTGTTTGCGAGTTAAATTATTAAAGTATTATTCAGCGTTTATAACTGTCAGCTTGGAACATGGAATGGTTCATAATCCGCCTGGCCGAGGGACAATATGGAGATATTTGGATAATCCGTTAATCAAAAAGTTTGAAAATATTATTGATAACAATTGGAATGATATGGCAAACAATTGTGGGGGTACCGGCGAACAAACGGTCGCTGGAGGGAAATGTGGGCCATGTGGAGATGCTTTCAAGGACGCCCAACCACGGCCACATGAGTTTGGTGGAAAATTCGGGAAAGGAATAATTGTTGCCGAGTATTTGTCCGGCGAGTGGGTTGAAATCACCGTACAACTAACAGCGCATCATAAAGGCTGGTTTGAATTCAGACTTTGTAGTTCATCTGACAGCGTAGCACCTGGGCTAATTGGTGGTATAACAGTCTGGTTACCAAAATGACTTTTATGTCAAAAATATATGTACATTCATCTTTAATCGAGATTATTGACGAATTACACTGTGCGTTATTCTACGCTCTTGAAACATACGGACTCGAAAAAACGGGCAGTGAAAATGGTCGTCCGCACCGTTGGTAAACTATATAGGCTACTGGTTGTCGTTTTCGATCTTTAATATTGTAAAAAAACAAACGTGTCGACAGTTATTTTTTGACGCCGACAGACCGCCAGCGATACTAAAAAACGGCAAACCGCAATAAAATTTTAAATTTCCATTTTATAAATTTGAGCATGTATTCTTATTCTTTTAAAACAAAAAAACGGCATATACTTCTCTTCATGGCTCATGAATCATGGTCTATATGCGCACACAAATTGACTAAATTTGGGTAACCAAATGAAATCCGATGAACTAACAGAATGCTTTCAAAACAACAAGTTATTACTGGAAAATGGGGGTACCCGATGGAACGTACCTGAACCTGATTCCTCGAATCCACGAAACAATTGGTATAAAATAAATGTGAAGTTGCCCAATGTCGAGTGTGTTTCATGTGTCTTACAGTGGAAGTATCACGGCGGGAATAGTTGGGGTTGTGATAAAGAAAACGACTGCGGGATTGGGAAAGGCATCCAAGAACAGGCTTACTTATTGTAACAATAATGTAACAAATACTGTAACATACTGTTACATTATTAATCTAACATAATGTAGTGATAGCAATATTGATAAACAGGTAGTTTATCCACTTGTATCCGATGTTACATCGGCAATGTACTGCTGCTATGGGTAGTCTCTTTGTCGCCCGCCTTCACGTGAATATACTCTATAGTATAGTTTATACTATTGTATGGCTCATACAGTATGGGCCAACAATAAATCAGCCACGGCAAATTCGTGTGCAGTTTTGTATAGTTTTTTAGACTTAAGAAAATTTTTCTGGCGGATTCATTGTTGGACCAGTGGTCCAGGACCACACAATAAATACTATCGGAATAGTCTAGCTGGGTGACAATGTGAATACCCTCATCAGTAGATGAGTACCGGCACCGCGGTTTTTCCAAGAAAACGTTTATCATGGAAAACGTTTATCATGGAATTTCCTCGAAAAACCATTTCCCGGATAAACTTTTTCCTTGATAAACCCCTTTCCTGGAAAAACGTTTTCCTTGAAAGACGTTTTCTTGGATAAACGTTTTCCTCGAAAGACGTTTTCCTCGAAAAACTTTTTCCATGATAAACCACAAATGGATTTTCCATGATAAACCACAATGTGTACATAAACCAGTAACGGCTGTTGAAGTGCGAGACGGATAGTTATGTTAATGTTTTATGTTAAATTATCTATTATGGTTATATGTATTATGTATAAA
>SCLG01000200.1:207543-220465 GCA_004367875.1 Oikopleura albicans
GTAGGTCAGATTTTTTTAGCTTAAACGGCTTCGTTCATATACCGGAAGTCGCCACCGGAAACAACTGGATTTCGCCACAATGTTTTCGAATTACCAAAATACAGTTAACGATCTAGTTAAAATGGTCGAACTATGAAAAAAATGATCTGGGTCAAGTTATTAACATTTAAAATAGCTGAAATTGAGAAAAAAAATGAAAATTGAGCTGAAAAAATCTGATCGTAGAATTTGGAACCTGCTATTAATTGCTCTTTATACCCAAGCCAAGTAAAAAAAAAATTGAAATAAGAAAAATCATCGAAAAATATCATTTCTGTTGCTTCGTTTTAACCAAGGTACAGTTTGGTTTGCTCTCAAGCAAACCAGGCCCACACTAGATGGCATTTCGATAGTAGTTGTGTGAAAAAAAAAATACATTAAAACAACAAAAAAAACAACAACAAAACTTTATAATTAGGCGCTGATTATAAATTTAATATTGTGACTGTGTCGTGAACCACGCCCGCTGGAAACGTGAATGAAAAAAAAAATTATTTGAATGTTATCGTGGAATAAATGTGCATCGCTACAGTCTAACATCGTTTAACCGTTTTATTTCTAAATTTGTATTTCTTTATATTGTATTTGGGGGAAATCGAGTTTATTAGTGTTTAGTGAGAGTGTCTAGGCCACTATGTTCAGGGTGTCTGTTTATATGGATCTTCGTACAATTTTAGGACACGATTTGAATTGGCAAACGGAATAACGTCCGATATGAATATAAAGGGGTGTCGGCTTTGACACTGACGCCGGGATGCCAAAGTAACGTTGAGAAAAATGCAAAGATTGGCAAAAGCTCATGTGAATTGGTGGAAACACGTTAGATTAATTCACCTTTCTTGGACGAAACCTGAAAATTAATTCATTTTCGATAAACAAAGTTTATTTTTGTTCTTTTGTTCAACATTGGCCAAAAGTAAATTTCGTTTACAGAAAATGAAACCCAGTTTCAGTTTACGCGTTTTTCAGGTTTCGGCCAAATCCAGCTGTGCCCTGGATATAGAGTAGTATTTCGAGGACTAGAAAAATAAAATCGCCATTTCGCTTTCCTAAACTTCAATCGGCATTTGAATAAGTAATAATTGTATACATTAAAATTGGTGGTTTAGACACATTAGGGCGATTTTTGGGTCATATTCTCATCAGGTAAATTGTCCTAAACTGAAGGCCTTTGAACGATTAATAAAAATTTCCGCCAAAAACGACCCTAATAAAACTGGCCACTGTTTTTATTTATTACGGGTGAATATTATATACACTCCTTAACCATTTATCGGACGCTTTTTTGACCAAAATGGGGTCATTCTAATAAAAAAATGACCCCTTTTGTGACGATGCTCATTTATCGGACGCTATTTTCGAGAACCGAAAACGTCCGATAAATGGTTAAGGACTGTAAATGATTCGGCCTTTATATGCAAGACAGCTTTTAATTTATTTAAATTCAACTTAAGCCAAAAATAAGCTCAAAGTTTTGAAAGGTCTGTAAAAAAATGACAAAATATACAATTGTACAGATTTCTGACATAGCCAGTCCAGTAAATCAATGGAAATCGCCAATTTCCGATGTTACCTATACACGACCCATGAAATGAAGTCCAGATTTGGATTCTACGCAAAAATATAGGCCAGACAGTAAATTTGGACGATACTTGATCCAAATGTACTGTCCTGCCTAATACGTAGAATGACAACGAAAATTGTGTTTTTAACATCGCTATCATTAAGGTGACATTCTCCCTGGGAAACTCAAGTGGGAAACTGAAGTGGCAAAAAAAGTTATTATATTATTATATTATAAAGTTCATTAGTCAACCATTAATTATCACATTTTTTAGAAACGTTGAAATGCACAAGTCTTAGCTAGTTATTTTATGAATTACAAAAAAACATGTTTT
This sequence comes from Oikopleura albicans, assembly GCA_004367875.1. Taxonomy (NCBI): domain Eukaryota; kingdom Metazoa; phylum Chordata; class Appendicularia; order Copelata; family Oikopleuridae; genus Oikopleura; species Oikopleura albicans. Next base: position 209,481 of record SCLG01000200.1, read on the forward strand.
AGTTGAATAAGCCATTTTCACACAAACATGATCTCACAAAGACAAATATGGCCGTTGTTTTGTATATTCGTTTATCCAACCAAAGCAGTTGCTTTTCATTAGCAATTCGGTGAGCTAAACTATATTCGATATATGTGATACATAATATAATATGTAGTATTTGGTCAACCCACAAACTCCTTTTTTTTATTGAGCGGCTAGTGAAATGAAAACGTTTTCAACAAGGGCAAATTTGGGTCATTGATTTATCAAAAAACAACATAATTATAACCGTTTCAAGGTGGATACGCAAATTATTGTAGCTTTATGCACGAACACTCTCAGCCCGTGTATGATATTTCAATCCACCGAAATATCGCCCTTGAATATATAAATGTATGTTAAATACAGTCCTTACTCCCATTACGGGCGCTCCCATTAGGGCCGTTTATCCCATTACGGCCGCTTTTTTCGAGAACCGAAAACGGCCGTAATGGGAGTAAGGACTGTATCTAATTAATGGCCGTTATGGGTTAAACGTTAGGAGTACAGAGGGTGCTGCTTAAAAGCCTGACCTGAAAATTATTTGTAATATTAACCTTCCTGCTTGTGTTATTTAGGTAGAGGGGTGTGACACACCGTGTGAGTAAACTTAATAATTTTCTGGTCAAATCTAAAGAATGGTCCTTTTCTACAGGGGTTTTGATTATAAGGTCTTATCCGTTTAAATACCGTATGAAACAGCTGTCGCGGTGATTATAAAATTCCGTTAAAAATCATACGAACTTGCTTTAACTATATACGGTACTGTCTCTTTTATTGAAAACGTATTGGCGTCTCACTCGCTTTCCCATCTAACCCGTATGATACGGGCCGTATCACGCAAAATTCTCATCGTTTTTCCTACCACTAATAAATGGTACAGCAATATTTCAGTACCTTTTAGAAAAAAAAAACAAACTGTACCATGGTACCATGGATGGTATAACCATGGAGATTTTTCTCGTATGCGAAATTTTACAAGATTGAGACCTTTTAGAAATACAAAACATCCAAAAATGAAGATTGGAAGACACTGCATCCGATAATGGATGGTATTTTTCCATAAACCTCTCTTTAAGGCTGTGAAGGCTTTAACACTTTATTTCACCTTGACCATATAACATCCTGTACTTTTCAGTATTTTTTTATTCTCGAAGGAGCCTAATTCTGAATAGTACTTGCTTTCAGATGGTTAATGGATCGTTGGGTGTTCGAAAGCGGTAGCAAAAGTGCACTTTCCGAATCAACTTTAGCGTCTTTTTCAAACTGTCGGTTGTATGATGGTGATACAAAAACCGATTTTAAGGACGGGCTAGTTACAGTCACCACCCACGCAATAAAGTTTAAAAATGATGTGTCGAGCTTATTCATTGTGAGTATATTCGTTTTACCGGTATGGGGAGTCCATATCAAAAATGTCCAATTATACCTTCGGATTACACCAAGTTAATAAATATGAAAAATTACCTACAGGTTACATAAGGCTTAGACTATTTCACTTACGTACTTTTCATATTAAACGTTAATTTAATTTAAACATCCAAACAAGATACCGGTATTTTCCGAAATGCTCCGTTTCTAAAATTAAGTCTTTAAACGGCACCGACTAAATTGGTCACACGTCTTTTTGGTCGATGGTAGACTTCGTCTAAAGTGTAGTTCGACGCAAAAAGGGGGCGAAAATGGATAAAGGTGAGATCGTCTAAGGGTAAAATTGGCTAAAGGCAAAAGTGGTATAACGTATAAGTGGTCGAAAGGCCAAAATGGATAAGGTAGATTTCGTCTCAAAAAAGAGACGAAGTCTACTTTATTCCTTTTACCCTTTCGACCATATAAAAATTGACATGTATATATATATATATATGTATTTTTTTTTCAGAGAAAAATGATAATGGTCCAAATTTTTCTTAAATAAAAATAACCCTGTCTTTGGTTCGCCAAAAAGGTCGGGTCGCGAAATAAGGGTCGGTTTTCAAAACACGAAAGCGACCCCCTGTAATTGAAAATCATTTCTTTAGTATGAGAGAAAATTAACTCCCGTAAATATTTTTTATTACTATCAAAATTTTGCAGATGAAAACAATACACAGGTTATGTAGTTAACCGTCCAGCCCTTAACCGTCCACTTTTGAGCTTTCTTTTTCAGAGCTAACGCCTACACGGTGTGCCTTTAACCTTCCAGTTTCTATTAACCGTCCGTTCTTTAGTAAATTATTTAGAAAATTTTCTCTTCGTTTCTCAAAAATGAGTGAACAAAGTGCTTGGATTAATTTTAATAAAATAAAAAAAAAATTAATTAGTAAAAGCTAATACAACTATGCAAAAAAGAACATAATTGTTTTTCTTGAAAATTTACGGCCAGATAACGCCGCAGTGCGTAGGCGTAGTAGTTGGAAAAATTTTCCATAAAATTCCGGCCAGATAAAGGAACGAGCTGGAATTCCGGCCATATAACGGCTGGCCAGATAACGGCGTACCCGGTGTAGTGTTTTTTTGTTATCCACTTTTATTTTTCCATGCCTTGTTTTTTATGGAAAATTACGTCAAAAATTGTTGCCGTCGTTGAGACAAAAAAATTTGATGTTTTCAAGTAGGCATTTTTTTCTTCATCAATTTCATCACTTTCGAAATTGTCGAGGTGGAAAACGATGATAGATTTTTGGTCGAAAGTGGAATANGCAAACACGGATAAAGGCAATAATGGATAAATGCTAACAAGAAGAAAGTCGACTTCGAAAAACCGCTAAAGAGGATAAGGTAGAATTTGTCTCAAAAAAGAGACGAAGTCTACCATCGACGAAGTAGACATGTGACCAATTTAGTCGGTGCCCTTTAAACATACAGTCCTTACTCATTTATCGGACGATTGCTCATTTATCGGACGCTTTTTTGGCCAAAATGGGGTCATTATAATAGAAAAATTACCCTTTTTGTGACTATGCCTGTTTTTCGGGCGCTATTTTCGAGAACCAAAAACGTCCGATAAATGAGTCAGACTGTATTCATTATTTTTATCCCTTTAATTTTCGTTGGAGACATTTAAAAGGTCCTTACTTTTGGTTTGTGATAACATTCAGTTTCATAATATTATCGAAACCTGATTTACAAGAAGATATTTTGTGTTTTGTGCTTATAACATTTATCTAGTAATTCAGTTAATTTTAGCCGCTTCGTCTTGTTGTGTTAACGTCAAGTGTTCCCGGTTCTTGGAAACATTCACCAAAAGTTGAGATAAGTCTTCAATCATGGGAACGAAGTCAAAAGCCGCCGGGTCCGGTCTCGAAATCTACCTCTAATTCGATCAAAATTTCCGTTAGTAAAAAAGGCTGGTAGTAACTTCATTTTAAAAATTATCCTAAGTTTTAACTCTTACCTCAATCGAAGTTGGTCATGACCTTGGTCGTGAACCCTACTGTATCTATATGAATTCATATATAAGTCACTCCCAAAAAAGGCGATGAAGAATTTTGTGTCCGATCAATCATGGACGCGCTAAAACGGCGCGTCTGGGAGAATACGCCACCCGAGTTAAGTCCGGCCGCCACCCGTATTTTAGCGCCCGTGTCATCAAGGGGATGTTATGATGTGGAATAAATATGTTTTGGAAGAAATTCAGCATGTCGAATAAATTCAGTATCCTGAATCTACATATGACGACTTTTTTCTTTGACGGATCGGTTAACGGGGGGCTTATAGCCGGCCATACGATAAACACCTCGAATATTCTATTTNAAACCGGTAGTTGCCGGATATCGTTTTGGGACCCCCCGTACGCACTAGACCCATCCTTTGGGCGTTGTTTACGGTTGGAATTAAATTCATATCTTGTTTCGTCTTGGAGGAGTTACAAAAGTATTGTAGGTATTATGAAAAAAAAAACCCGTCAATATTTTTTTTTGCACAGTGAGTCTAAGGTCAAGTCAATTTTTTTTTATCAAACAATGATATCTTTTTGACTTTTATTGGGCCCCATGTCTTTTCAAACTTCAATTGATTGAAATATCTTTTTTGAACTTTTTTCGGCCAGAACTAAATCAAAATTTTGGTTATAGGGTAAAGTCTATATTTAAAAATATACTTAAGGTCAAATAAGTTTGTTAGACCTTCACCTTAAAAGTTAGTTAATAGATTTTGTTTACGCTAAAACAAGTATACAAATATTTGTTTTTGATACAGGGGTTGGTTATAAGGTTAGCCATTTGTGCCGTTATAAGGTCAAGTCAGTTTTTTTTTGCACTAAGGATTTATCTTAAGTCAGTTTTTTCAGGCACTAAGGTCAACTCAGTTTTTTTGGAAAAAAAATTTGTGGCTGGTTATAAGGTCAAGTTAGTTTTTTAAAGTGCATTAAGGTCAAGTCAGTTTTTAAGACCTTGACCTTATAACCAACCCCCAGGTGTTCAATATCCGTATCATTTTCTTTTTTAGGTCTGAGCGAAATAATTTGTACAGCTTTTTGTTCTGTGGCACATAACGCCACACCCGCTGTATTAAGTTTACATAAGTGAATTTAAAGTTGACTTGTTGAATTGTTCACGCACTCTAACGATTCCATATGGTTTCTTGATAACAAGACGCCTACGAGTAGCTACGGGTTTTTCTAGTTTTTATTGGACTTTTTAATTACAAGCAAGTAAGTATAGTAAGCATGTATTTTTAAAATGAAATTTATACGTTTGTTCATGAAAATTTAGGAATTGATAATGACATTGCTGATCAACGTCTCGAATCGGAGATTTCAATGGTTGCGCGGCCCCTTATTGCGCGGAATCGGGGTATGGTCCTCCTAGAAGAAATTTATTGTGCTTTGAATCGCGCCCGTGGAACTGCCCTGGTGTCCCCCGATGAAATATTGCATGCAGCCAAAAATATTGAAAAAATCTACCCTCAGGATAGGCTGTTCAAGCCTATGACCTTATAAGTCATGAAATTTTATTGGTCTAAAATGAGAACTGCCGTGGTCGAGGACCCCGAAAAAATATCTTCAGAAACATTTGAATAACTTTATTTTCGGCAAAAAAGCTAAGACGGGTTTTTTTTTTCATAATACCTACAATACTTTTGTAACTCCTCCAAGACGAAACAAGATATGAATTTAATTCCAACCGTAAACAACGCCCAAAGGATGGGTCTAGTGCGTACGGGGGGTCCCAAAACGATATCCGGCAACTACCGGTTTTTATAACCGGTNATTGTATTTGGGGGAAATCGAGTTTATTAGTGTTTAGTGAGAGTGTCTAGGCCACTATGTTCAGGGTGTCTGTTTATATGGATCTTCGTACAATTTTAGGACACGATTTGAATTGGCAAACGGAATAACGTCCGATATGAATATAAAGGGGTGTCGGCTTTGAGACTGACGCTGGGATGCCAAAGTAACGTTGAGAAAAAATGCAAAGATTGACAAAAGCTCATGTGAATTGGTCGAAACACGTTAGATTTATTCACCTTTCTTGGGCGAAACCTGAAAATTAATTCATCAACAAAATTGTTTTTGTTTTTTTGTCCAACATTGGCCAAAAGTAAATTTCGTTTACATAAAATGAAACCCTTTTTTCTTTTTCAGTTTACGCGTTTTTCAGGTTTCGCCCAAATCCGGTTGTGCCCTGGATATAGAGTAGTATTTCGAGGACTAAAAAAATAAAATCGTCATTTCGCTTTCCTAAACTTCAATCGGCATTTGAATAAGTAATAATTGTATACATTAGAATTGGTGGTTTAGACACATTAGGGCGATTTTTGGGTCATATTCTCATCAGGTAAATTGTCCTAAACTGATGGCCTTTGAACGCTTAATAAAAATTTCCGCCAAAAACGACCCTAATAAACCTGGCCACTCTTTTTATTTATTACGGGTGAATATTATATACAGTCCTTAACCATTTATCGGACGCTTTTTGACCAAAATAGGGTCATTCTAATAAAAAATGACCCCTTTTGTGACGATGCTCATTTATCGGACGCTATGTTTGAGAACCGAAAACATCCGATAAATGGTTAAGGACTGTAAATGATACGACCTTTATATGCAAAACAGCTTTTAATTTATTTAAATTCAACTTTAGCCAAAAATAAGCTCAAATTTTTGAAAGGTCTGTGGAAAAATGACAAAATATACAATCTGACATAGCCAGTCCAGTAAATCAATGACAATCGCCAATTTCGCCGTTTTTTGCCCCGTTGAAAACCGATGTACACGACCCATGAAATGGAGTCCAGGTTTGGATTCATCCAAAAATATAGGCCAGACAGTAAATTTGGACGACACTTGATCCAAATGTACTGTCCCGCCTATTACGTAGAATGCCAACGAAAATTCTTTTAAAAAATCGCTATACTGGACAGTCTATCATTTAGGTGACATTCTCCCTTTAGGGAAACTCAAGTGGCAAAAAAGTAATTATATTATTATATTATAAAGTTCATTAATCAACCATTAATTATCACATTTTTTAGAAACGTTGAAATGCACAAGTCTTACCAAGTTATTTTATGAATTACAAAAAAAACATGTTTAGTTGAATAAGCCATTTTCACACAAACATGATCTCATAAGGACAAATATGGCCGTTATTTTGTATATTCGTTTATCCAACCAAAGCAGTTGCTTTTCATTAGCAATTCGGTTCATTAGGTCATTAGCAAATTTTTTTATTCTCGAAGGAGCCTAATCTGAATAGTACTTGCTTTAAGATGGTTAATGGATCGTTGGGTGTTCGAAAGCGGTAGCAAAAGTGCACTTTCCGAATCAACTTTAGCGTCTTTTTCAAACTGTCGGTTGTATGATGGTGATACAAAAACCGATTTTAAGGACGGGCTAGTTACAGTCACCACCCACGCAATAAAGTTTAAAAATGATGTGTCGAGCTTATTCATTGTGAGTATATTCGTTTTATGGGGAGTCCATATCAAAAATGTCCAATTATACCTTCGGATTACACCAAGTTCATAAATATGAAAAATTACCTACAGGTTACATAAGAATTAGACTATTTCACTTACGTACTTTTCATATTACATGTAAAGTTTACATTGTAAACGTTAATTTAATTTAAACATCCAAACAAGATACCGGTATTTTCCGGAAATCTCCATTTCTAAAATTATCTCTTTAAACATACAGTCCTTACTCATTTATCGGACGATTGCTCATTTATCGGACACTTTTTCGGCCAAAATGGGGTCATTATAATAGAATGACCCTTTTTGTGACTATGCCTCTTTTTCGGGCGCTATTTTCGAGAAGCAAACACGTCCGATAAATGAGTAAGGACTATTCATTATTTTTATCCCTTCAATTTTCCTTGGAGACATTAAAAAGGTCCTTACTTTTGGTTTGTGATAGCATTCAGTTTCATAATATTATCGAAACTTGATTTACAAAACGATTTTTTGTGCTTTGTTCTTAAGCATATAAATCTTAACATTTATCTAGTAATTCAGTTAATTTTAGCCCCTTCGTCTTGTTGTCTTAACGTCCAGTGTTCCCGGTTCTTGGAAACATTCACCAAAAGTTGAGATAAGTCTTCAATCATGGGAACGAAGTCAAAAACCGCCGGGTCCGGTCTCGAAATCTACCTCTAATTCGGTCAAAATTTCCGTTAGTAAAAAAGGCTGGTAGTAACTTCATTTTTAAAATTATCCTAAGTTTTAACTGTTCCCTCCATCGAAGTTGGTCGTGACCTTGGTCGTGAACCCTAAGTAGGGTTGTATACAGTTGTATCTATATGAATTCATATATAAGTCACTCCCGAAAAAGGTGATGAAGAATTTTGTGTCCGATCAATCATGGACGCGCTAAAACGGCGCGTTTGGGAGAATACGCCACCCGAGTTAAGTCCGGCCGCCACCCGTATTTTAGCGCCCGTGTCATCAAGGGGATGTTATGATGTGGAATAAATATGTTCTGGAATAAATTCAGCATGTCGAGTAAATTCAGTATCCTGAATCTACATATGTTGCATTATTCCACATGCAGCATGTGACATGCTGAAAATTTTTCCAGAAGCTGAATTTATTCCGCATCAAGTTATTCCACGTCATGACCTCTCCCATTCAGCCGCATGCGCGGAATCGGCGCCGCCGTCCGTGGCCAAGAGCAAAAACACGAGCGCGAAACAAATTTAACGTCAGCTGGCCTACAGGATCTAAATAATCTAATGGCACATGCAAAAGAAATGGCGCAGTTGGCGCGCGCCACCAGCCAACGATTAGACCAAAAAACTGACGATAACACGCAAATGGATGATGTGGCGCGTCTACGAGGCATCATGATGAATTTAGGTACGTTTCTCACGTGGTTATTTGCGCCCAAGGTCTCACATTCGAACTTATAACTTATTTTAACCTATAAGGTTAAAAACAATTTTTTGCATGTGAGTCTAAGGTCAAGTCAATTTTTTTATAAAACACTGATATCTTTTTGACTTTTATGGGGCCCCATGTCTTTTAAAACTACAATTAATTGAAATGTCTTTTTTTGAACTTTTTTCGGCCAGAGTCAGTTTTTTAAAGTCAGTTTTTTAAAGTGCATTAAGGTCCAGTCAGTTTTTAAGACCTTGACCTTATAACCAACCCCCCCCACGTGTACAATATCCGTATCATTTTCTTTTTTAGGTCTTAGCGAAATAATTTGTACAGCTTTTTGTTCTGTGGAACATAACGCCACACCCGCTGTATTAAGTTTATATAAGTGAATTTGAAGTTGACTTGTTGAATTGTTCACGCAGTCTAACGATTACATAGTTTCTTGATAACAAGCCGCCTACGAGTAGCTACGGGTTTTTCTAGTTTTTATTGGACTTTTAAATTACAAGCAAGTAAGTATAGTAAGCATGTATTTAGTAAGCATATATTTTAAAAATGAAATTTATAAGTTTGTTTATGAAAATTTAGGAATTGACAACGACATTGCTGATCAACGTCTCGAATCGGAGATTTCAATGGTTGCGCGGCCCCTTATTGCGCGGAATCGTGGTATGGTCCTCCTAGAAGAAATTTATTGTGCTTTGAATCGCGCCCGTGGAACTGCCCTGGTGTCCCCTGATGAAATATTGCATGCAGCCAAAAATATTGAAAAAATCTACCCTCAGGATAGGCTGTTCAAGCCTATGAGTCATAGGCTATGACCTTATAAGTCATGAAATTTTATTGGTCTAAAATAAGAAGTGCCGTGGTCGAATACCCCGAAAAAATATCTTCAGAAACATTTGAATAACTTTATTTTCGGCAAAAAAAATATCACACGACCAAAATAGGACAAATTGAAAAAAATTACAAGCTAGTCGTTGTTTGTGGTCACGTTCTAGTTATTAAAAGATAGGGGCGGGAGTTAACCTAAATCAGACGTCGGCCTTGAACAACCCAAGACAGGCCGGGTTAAAATATAAAAAATACAAATCGGGAATTGCGGTCTTACAGGACAATACATTATCGGATAATGCAATTGTCGACCAGGTAATTCAATCGTCTTTGTTTTAAAATCATATTAAAGAACTGTTATTTTATTATTATTTTTTTAGGTTTTAACAATTCTAACCGAGTTTCCCGAGGGATTGTCGAGTGAAATGTACTCGGCGCGATGTGGATGTAGTCCAATTATAGTGGGTGTAGTCAGAATGAGTTAACATAAATGTATTTTAACAAATGTTTCTTAGGTTTGATTTGAAAAAATTACTTAACTCTATTTCCGGCCCCTCAGTTTGGTATAACCAATAAACATTTGGCATATCAAGTAAGAATTATCTTCCGGATAATTATTTTGTGTTTTAGGGGTAATTGTACCGGTCAGAAATTAAACCACAAAAACCGTCAAAATTCTATTTTTGGCTCTCCTATATTAGCTTCTCTAGGGCCCAGTAACTGGGCTCTACTGAAATTTCAATCAAAAAAAAAAACCTGATCAAAGGCGGTTGCCGTAGAACTTATTAAACAAAAATAGACTTTTAAACTATGATAATAAACCCTAATGAAGCACTGTTCACAGTATGAATTAAATAAAAACGTAAGTTCATTTCGATAACACCCACTAAAGCGCGTGAGCAGCTTATTATTGGGGAAGAGTTGGGTGAATTGTGTCGCGATGATTCACCGAAGGGATTATTGTACTTTCCCAATCGATTTCTACTGTCTTAAAGCATTTTTCGATGTTTACTTCGATTGAAATTAAAAGAAAAAAAAATCAACGATTAATAAAAAAAACCAAGAGAAAACACTTCATTAATCCTGAGTTAAAGTTCAAATGAGCATTATTCGACCCAAGAGGATTTTAGATTTAAAATAATACGTCCCTTTTTAACTCAAGTATTTTTTCAGACCTGTTTTATATCTTGGTTATTATTTTAAATCTGTCAAATCCGTGAAAAATATAATTGTCTGCCAAAACGACGCTTTAAAGAATTGATTATAATAAAGTCATTATTCCATCAAAGACAATTTTCACACTCACGTTTCGAGAAACAAAAACGTCTCTAATGAGAGTAGTGGGCTGAATAGTGCTTTCCATTGTCTGCTTATTATTATTTCTCCAGTATGACATCAAATGTGATGTATTGTATTTACAATTCTACTTCGAAATTCCAAAAACACGTTTTCGAAAAATAAAAATTTCAGAAATGGAAGAGGGTCGCGAGGGATCCGAATGCAGGTACACTCTTCCCGGAATTTTACATTTCTTACAACATGAGTGGAGTCGCTTCGAAATCGAACGTGCCCAATGGGAGGCGGAAAAGGCCGAACTTCAGGCACGCATCGCTTTCTTACAAGGCGAACGACGTGGCCAAGAAAATCTTAAACGTGATCTCATAAGGCACATGTTAGACTATGGAAATCAAAGTCGAATTTTCGAACAAATAATCATAAAAAATGCCTAAATTTAAATCTTAGTGGTTTTTTCACCTAGGTCAATTTAAATAACTGTTCTTACTTACGATTCGTAAGTTACGAAATGTAGGATTTTGCATTTTAGA
>SCLG01000200.1:220636-239177 GCA_004367875.1 Oikopleura albicans
TTAATCAAAATAAACATATTTTTCTAACATGAAAAAGACGTATAAAAATGTTGGAATTTGCACTGAAAAAAGAACGCATAAAAGTGTCTAAATTGAAGGGTCTTGAGCCGGGCCCTGAACCCACACCGCCCGAAAATTGCGTCGATTCTGAGACTTCTGAGGAGCTAATTGGCGAGAATGGCACCGGCGACCAGGCGACAAATGACCTATGGGCAGGCGGTCGACAATTATTGCGACAATATTTACAAGAAGTCGGCTTCACAGATACGATACTTGATGCGCGTAGTGCGCGCCTGCGCGCATTATTAGGCGGCACTGCGCCAAATGACGGTAAAGCGAAATTATACCGATTGTTTAAGTGGGATTTACAACTTGGAAACAAAAAAGGCTTCGTAAAGTTCACACTGGAAACTTCGCGGATAACTATAAATTTTTATGGCTACATTGGGAAAAAAACTTCAGGGCTAGAAATAGACTTTAAGAACATGATGTATGTAAAGTACATTCCAGTATGTTCATGACTCTTCAGCTCCTATGAAGTCTAAAAAATTTTCGTTGTATTTTTTCGAATACGTTCCACAATCTGTGCCGAATAAGAGGTCGGCATTTTTACCCTACTACCCCCATTTTGCTAGGGTAGAGAAAACGATATTTTGGCCCTTTACTCGACTTATGGGTTATTGTTTATACTTTTGTGATTTTTAATAGCTGGTTAACTAACCAGTTGTGACTTTTACACGAATGCATTTAAGATCCTAAGGGTGAATTTAGATGATGAAGAGGACTACCACGCCGAAAACGGAGTCAAACAAGAGTTTTTGTCGGAATCGGGCGGCGTTGCCGTCGTCGACGATGTGGCGATTAAGGACGAGGAGGTCGAGCAAGTCTTGGATGAGTTCAGCTTCTTGGGTACGGAAAACGACGCCGACTGGAATCCAAACAAACAAATCATTGACCAAAAGAAAGATCTTCTCATTCAAGAACGCCGTAGGAAACGACCGCCCAGAACAAACAGTCCTCGTAAGGTAAATTGGGCGAAAAACCGGTTGTCCGGCCTTCATATATGGGTCGCGTTCTTTCGAGATATAATTCTTCCAAATAAGGGTCGTTGATTTCTACCCGGCTACATTTTCACTCGTTATTGTGCTGGTTAGGTACAATTGTATATAACTAAAGTTTTAGGATCCGCCCCAATTGAGCACTTTTCATAAATTAACCTCTTTAGGGCCGATATTTTTCGAACCAAAAGTGGCCTTAATTCCGTGGTGGACTTGTATTGAAATTATATTGAATCTAACATAAGAGTCCCCAAAAAAGATTTGTTTTTAATCACAAAAGAATTGGTAACGTTACGTAATAAAATTGACCTAATTAATCAATATTTACGCGTTAAGGATGGTCAAAACGGAGAACCTGACGGCTTCGGAAAAAATCAACAGAAAATGCTTTCAAATAATTTCATCAACAATAACGAAGATGGAGATTCGAAAGGTTAGCGTTTCATTTTTGTTCTACTTTTCTATTGGTCGTTTTTTTATTTTAGCCCGACTCAAAAATGAAATGAAAAATGCGAGAAAATCAAACGAGGTAGAGCTAAATGGGTTTTAGTACGTAATCGCAAAAAAATTTTTGGTCCCTTTTCGGGCATATTTTCGGACCGAGCTAAATAAATTGTTTAAAATGGGGGATAATGTGGGAAAAAATTTTTCTGGAAAACAAATTTTATTATTTTTAAACATCTTTCGACATGAAGTCATGTTTTTTAGTTATCGCATTTTACCTCAGCTGTAATCCAACAGTAAAAGTTGCCACCTCTAAACTGTGGCTGAAAATGTTCAGCGCTATTTTTTTTACGAATTAATCCTTGTATACCTAAAGCGTTTTTTTTTGCGTTTTATCATTTTCTTGTTCAGTTTTTACACCAATGATTTATGCCATCATTTCATAGTACACTATGAATTGGTATTAATAAACGCCTAGTATCACAAAGCATATGTGAAGAAAAATAAATTAGTTGAGACTTGAGGACCAATTACACCTAAATCACACGGTAATGATAGAGCAAAAAAAATCATTTTTTACCATTTTCATTTCATGTTGGAGTTGGGCTAAAATAAATAAAATAACGAATGACATTTGTTCTTCCCACTTGGACATCTAAATTATATTTAGTCTGATCGATCTCTTTCTTTTGACCTAAATAAATAAGTTTTACCTTTTCCACTTGTTTGGGGTGATATTTAACGAAAAACATTTTTTATGTATTTGTCTAATTACAAGAATTGTGTTTAATTCAATATCGTACACGATGACATCAATTTCCCGGCAGCGGCTTGAATATTTTATTTTCGATGAAAAGCTTGACATTTTATTTGAAGTTTAACCCTCGAAAACAGGCGTGGCTTACATTAACAAGATTATATTATACCGACTCGCTAGAAAAAAATAAAACAAGGACTCATTCCTTTAAAAACGATCCCAAGACAACTAAAGTTGTTCAAACTTCGATTAATTTAATCAAAGAAATGGCCCTTATTTTATTGTCACCGTATATGATTTTGTTAACCTTAAGACACAATTATTTAAAAAAAATTCCGAACACATCGGTGTGATATTTCTCCAACCGATTACTCTACTTGGCATATAACTTTACTTTTTAACACTTAATTTTTGCAAAATATGTGGTATCGAATACGAATCTAATCAGACTGACCAATGGTATGACAAACAAAATCTTATAACGTAAATATGTATGGATTGAACACATATTCGATAATTATTGTTTTTGGCCTAATCATACAACTAATTCGATGATCCGTTTTGTGACCTAAGTGGTTCTTAAAATCAGTTTTTCGAAACAAATAGGTAGATTAAGAAAAAGTTTTTATAAAACGCATTTAATGGCGTTTTCTAACTTTAATTAATGCTGAATTGTGCCTGATTAATCAAGTAACAATTTTTTATTTTATTTGGTTCTCTCTATCCTGATTTTAACTGTCGTAACAATTAATAAAAACTAACCCCATAAAAACGCGTTTTATATGCCCGGTTGGACAAATGTTAAGGTCGTTTTGGTAAACCACGCATGTTCTATTTTTCTTTGTAGTTACCGGTTATTTACAACCAACCCCTGTGTTATTATTATATTACATATTCATAATATGAATTTCATATAACATTATTTTTGCTTTAATATTTTAAATAAAAAAAAAATCGACAAGTTTTCCGCTGTTTGGATCAAGAGCCTTCTTTTCTCTCTTTATCTATCTTTTCTTTCTTACTCTTTAACCCATAACCGCGCAGTATTGCTTTTGCTCAATCTTATAACTTATTAAGTTATAAGTGATTTCCAAACAAACAAATTTTAAGATTTTAAAATTCGCCTAATTAATGATATTAATTTTTATTCGGGCCATATTAATGCAGACTATTATATGTTTTTGTCAAATTGTTATTTTTTTAATTGGTCAATTAGCCAAGCCTGCGCGGTTTAGGGTTAAAAAAAATATATGACGATCATCATGAAACTGATTTAGATTTGGAAGAGGACGAAAGTGAACAAGATGAGCTTGAACTCGGCGTCCTTGCTGGTCTAAACGTGCTCAATGAGGCCGATCCCTTGGGCCTATCAGATAATAGGTATGTAACGTACCGTATGTTCAGAAATGAAAAAAATGACGCAAATGACTACAATTGTAGTTCGTCACACGCCAGATGGAGCTTAAGGGTTAGCCCAATTTGACGTGCGGTTTTAATATTTTGACAAAGCTATACGGGCTGAATATTCGGAGTCTAGTTATAAGGTCTGATATTTTGATCGCTATAACTGCATTATGGTATAATCAGCGTTTTTAAGCTTGACGTTATAAATTATAACTTATAATCACGTCTCCTTGTGTTTTAACCTATATTTTTTGTTCCCAAAATATTTTTTAAATAACCACATTCAGGTGACTAAACGGCTTCTAAAACAAAAACTAACTACTTGCGCCGTTATGTTACCACATTTTGCGATTTAGTGAACTCAGATAATAGGCTATTATTTAACCAAACACCCTACCTTTTTATATTTCCAGTTTTTTGCGATTTAATGGTGGTACCATAATGGCGCAAGTGGTGTAGTTTTTCAATCGAACCGAGTGTGTCATAAGCCCTTCTGGTTAATTATGTACAGGATCCTACAGGAGTGGTTGGTTATTACGTCAGATATTTTGACTGTGATAATTTCAACTCAGTTTATTTTCTTCATAAATCGTGTCTTTTTGGTTTTTTTTAGGATTAAGACCTCACCCCCGCAGATCCATTTTTTCATTAGAAATCGTGTCTTTTTACACCTTTTTTTCTAAAAAAATCATGTCTTAACCTGATGTCTTGACCTGATGACCTGATAAGCAACACCCCTTGTAACCAAAAATTATTTTGCAAAAAAAAAGATATACAGAGATTAGAGCCATAAGAATATGAGAAAAACCCACACGGCCCATAAAAAATGTCTGCATAGTCCATTAAAGGTTTATTTTTAGTCAATTTCGTCGAACATGGTCGCATAAATACACGTTACGAAGCCACTTAGATGGCGTTCGTTCTGTTCGATTTCATCCCACCGAACCTTTAGTTCTCTCTGCGTCTGAGGACCAACTAGTCAAGGTAAGATGCGACTTTTCTGGGTCTTAAAAATCCAAGCAAACATATTACACTCCTTGAGGGTTTATGTGCCCATTTCACGACCTAAAAGTGGACATATAAACCGAAATTGGGCACATAAACCCGCAAACGTAGGTGGAAAACTTTGCTGAATTTTTTGGGCACATAAACCGACGAACGGGCTCGTTCTAGATTTCTATCAAATTTCCGTGCATTAACTGTACTGTTGTTCTTGTTAAATGTACAATTACGAAACTTAATTCAAGTGATACAAAAAAGTGATTTTGAAATTATACGATGAAGTTCCCAAATGGTCTCCGAGAAACAACTGTTAAAATGACTCAGTGGGCACATAAACCCTCATGCGTGGGCGGGATTCGCCATAAACCCTTAAGGAGTGTAATGCATCAATTGATAAATCAATTTATTCTAAACTAGTAAAAAAAATAATAACACAACAATCATCATGACTGCAAATATTGCGAATACTTTTTGTTCTAGAACCTAAGATCTGGGTTCAGAGCGAACACTTCCGTCTGTACCGGGAGCATAGTGTCTGTCGTCCATTTTTTATCAATTGAAAATACTGAAACTTTTTCGGATCATTTTTTCGGCATTTATAAATATAAAAAATTTGTTGTTATAATATGTAACTCTAGTTATGGGCCAATTTCTCATAACAATCAGACCAGCTAGTTAGAACCCTGTATCTACAAACGTTATATTCTGACTATTACAAAAAATTGAATTTATTATATATATATATTTATACTAAAGGTATGGAATTTGACGAAAACGGTGACTGGAAAGAAGACAGTTCAACTAGACATCGAACCTATTATGAACTACCGGTAAGTTGATTTAAACACCTGCGGTACCAAATATGCCCTTCAGTACTTATGCAATCATGCTTATAATAAAAATAAATGAAAATACAAATGTAAATGTGCTGCTTGGCACGTTTGGTCCCAAAAGGCTAGAGCTACCGAGCTGAGAGCAGAAGTTAATGATAAATATAAGCGGTCATGACGGCCCGGTTCTTTCGGTTGCCTGGGGACAAAACGAATGTTTCTCATCCGGCTTAGACGGCAACATATTCGGTTGGCCTGTGCCCAAGGTTAGTAATATCGCTTTAAACATGAATTATAATCATAACAGGCTTGAGAGTGCTTGTATAGTGTGGATTGTACACTGTAGAGTATAATGTAGACGTGCCGCGCTTCCAACCTTATTGTGAGCATAACAAAAAAAGGAACAAACTGGTACTTCATGCTCGCGACGCGAAGCGTCTCGGCCAATCAAAATTGGAAGCCAGAGACAATTACGGTGTTGCGCTTACAATAGTTCTTGGCATTTTCCGTGGCCAAATCAGAGCCTGATTATCGGCACTTTTTGGACCCTACCCGAATTGTACCTGAATAGACACCGAATTTTTTAGGGTTGGGTCCACTTTGCCCGGGTCCAGTAGGGTCCATTTGGGTCGGGTTGAGTCCACTTTTTTTACAATTTTGCCGACCTCTGATTCAGACCTCAAGTCTAAAAATATATTTGTGTAACTGTTTTTTTTGTAATTACAGCTTGATGCTGAGCTGTACGATCCGTGGGCGGAGGAGATCCTGGGCCGTCGTTTCATTGGTCACACGGATGCTGTCTGGAATTTGGATATTCAAGGCAGTGAGCTCCTCTCAACGTCCTCCGACGGCACGGTTAAATTGTGGACGGTCGGAAGTGCCGAAGTGAAGGCATCACACGAAAATGAAGCTTTTGGCATTCCAATCTCGGCACAGTTCACCGCCGAGCATGGCCGAGTTGTCTGTGGCTGGACCAATGACAAATTATCAGTCATTGATATTGAAACAGGTATTTACCCGAAAATACCAAATGTTCAATAAACAAACAGTGGAATTTATCGTGATTTATAACAGATGTGAACGTTCTGTGTGAAAAAACTAGAACGTGGGTGTTCTAGCAAAAAAAAACACAATTCCATTTGGAATTCGAGAAAATCGTTATGGACCGCTTTGCTCTCTCGGGACAGGACAGAACGACCATTAAAACGTTTTTTGTTTTTTTACGGATCGTTCAGTTTTTATCCTACCAAGAACCAGAAAATAGAACGTTCTGTTTTGAAAGTTAGAACAAAAAAAATACAAGAAAAAATGCTCGCAAAAGTTGAGAGTGAATTTCTAAATAGAATTTTGCGTGATACAATTTGTCATATGTCACATTAATAAAATAATTTAGGCACAACTGTTGTATCGTTCGATGACTGCAATGGTGTGAATTCCGTGGCCTCCCATCCAAACTTACCGGTCGCTGTCACCGCACACGAAGACCACCATATTCGCTTCTGGGACTTATCAAGGTAAAATATACTTGGACCTACAACTTATAAGTCCATATACATAGGGTGCGCCGTTATTTTTCGCGCTGTTATGTAACTTATGTTTCACTTTTTCCCGCTCATACTTTTTTTCCTCGCCATTATATTTCGCTTTTTTGAGATGTTTTTTGTAAAACCCTCCTGCCCGAATTTTGTTCAAGGGTAATTTTAGTAACGGGCTAAATACAACCTGATCGATATGCGTGATCGACGATCACTGATCGTTTATATAAATGTGTTTTATAGTGGAATGTTAGTCCATTCTATGGTTGCCCATAATGATGCTGTGACAACCATCGCTGTTGACCCCAATGGTCTCTATCTGCTTTCTGGTAGTCACGACGCGTCTATTCGGTAAGTTTTTGTTTTGTTTTACCTTTTTGGATTAAAATGCGTCATATAAAGCCTCTGGGGATTCGAATCGCGAACATGCGTGCAAGAGATGACCGCTCATCGTCCAAAATTTAACGAAGCTGTCCATTCTGCGGCATTCCATTCCAATAAAGGACTGTTGGATAATAATTTACCATTTTATTAAAAAAAAATTGAGTTGACAGGGAGTATATTTTAATCTTGATTATTTCTATTTAAATTTTTTTATATATATAAATAATTATTTTAATTTTAGAGGCCTTTATTACGAGCTGTTTTTGGCAGTTCAACTATTTAGGCCTACATCTATTTCTTAAAGTTTTAGGGTCTGTGGGAGAAAATAAGGTATTTTTCAGAGAATAATATTTAAAATAATTAATTTACCCCATTTTCGGGGCTAAAGGTCCTCGTTTTTTGAATAAAGTCATATCTTTTTGAAATTTCCTTCAGCTAAAGCCTAGAAAAATTCTAAAGAAATGAATATTTCTTATGGATGTAAGGCCCAAGTAAAAAACTCATAAAACTATATGCTGTAGATTATCCACAAAACAGGTTACGTTGCCTCTGCTGGAGCTGATGGACTAATCAAAATATTTGTCTAACCCGCCACTGCTCGTTTTCGACAGAAAGAAAAACTTTATTTTTTGTTCTATATCACAAAAGAATTCATCGCGAAAACACAAAACTGAAAACAACCCAAAAAATCGCATCTTTGCAGTAAGCAGCAGGCCAACAAACGCACTCATTAACACGACAAATTTCTGATCAATTTAAGCTTTAAGACATTTATGAATACGCCCGGATTCCTCTCACATTCTCTCCAATCCGGAATTTTTTTTTTCGATTTTACTAAAAATGGTGTCGGCTATTTATCACAATGCGGCAAAATTCGCGTAAACGTTAAGGAACTTACGGCATCTAATCATTCCGGATAATTGTCCTTTGGAAGTCCATTGGCTGATTCCTAGGGATACATTCACAATTTTCATAGGCCCGGTTTAAATTGGTATACCAAGTAGAAACTAGAAACTCAACGGCGTTTATGACCAGAAAATCATACAAAGAAGGATAATAAATTAGAAAATTAGAGTATCATAGAAAACTCACTATATCGATTTGATCCTAAGACTTAAGGTAAAAAGTAAAAATCCATTTCCGAGCGTTTCGCACGCAAAGTCGTTTTTTTCTGGGAACCGATTACAGTCCTTTCTCCCAATATGGACGTTTTGATTTTCCAAAACTGCGTCCCTGTTGGACTGAACAGCATCCATTTTGAACGTTTGGGGACATTTTTGTGCAAAAAACGTCGCTATTTGGGGTAACTTGTCCGATCCTTTTAAGAGTACGGACTGAATTTTGAATTTCTGAAGGTCCAATTTGATCGTGTTGATTTTGAGCTGCTCTTTCTGGCGGTTATGTGTCGAATTCTGCTTTTGTGCATTGTGTTTCGGAAAAAAGATACCATCATGGAGTGGCTCCAACAAAACTTTGAGACACTCTTAAAAATGATGTTTGCGACTTTTATACAAAAGACACCATATATCTCTGTTTGTACTTGCTTTTATGGCGCCGGTTCTACATTGAAAAATTACAACTTGGCGATAATTTTCTCCAAGTGGTTTGTTTGTATTATTTATTCCATTTATTAATTACCACGTGCACCAATTCGTGGAAGGTGCGCTTGCACTGATACACACCGACAGGGGGCTGACTATAAGGTCTGACGTTTTGTATGTTATAAGGTCAAGTCAGTTTTTGCACTACAGTCATTTTTGACCTTGACCTTTAAAAAGCCTCCCTTATAGTCTTCAAGAAATGGCTGACGGAGTAATTGTAATATCACCCCCCAGTTTGACAGAAAAATTCCTCATATTTTTTTATTCATGATGGTTAAATTTGTGGGGAACTATTTTTGATAAGTTGACAACAGCCGTAATTGCAAAGACTAGAAAAAATAATATAAACAACAAACAAGTTGTTGATTTTTGTGTTCCGAGTTGTAGTTTCTCCAGGTGTTTGTTCTCCGAGTCGAACCGCTGCCGCTTTTTATCATGAACTACATTTTGAGCTTCGATATTATATATATTATAAATATTTTTCACCATCCTCACTTGAATCTAGCCGGCGTTAATCAATTTTATACACGCGTCACGTTGGAGTGTTATCCAGATTTTTGACCTCGACCCTAAACAAAAAATGTCCTCTTTTGATACTTTTTTTGTTCTTTAAAACGAAATATACTGGGGTGGCTAAAGCACAAATTTTAGCGTACAACTAGAGAAAAAAGCCAATTGCAGAAGAAACAGTAATGAATAAATAAGTACGCAGAGAGAGCTAACTGAACAGCGGTCGCAAATTTACACTTTGTTCGAATTACGCTTTAAAAACATGTGCTTTCTGTTCTGAAAGTGCCATCCGAATAAAGTGTATTTGGTCGACTAAGTTCCACCAATTCGTCTCTCGTCAAAGATTCCTTTAAAGGATTAATTCATATCAGATCTTCAGTTTAACTTTATCACTTCAAACAATAGATTTTAAAAGTTTAATTACAAAAGCAAAATGATCATATATAATACAGTCGTGTTTATGGCCTTTAGCGCTCCATCTTGGGTCAGATAATAATAAAGGTCAGGCTGTCGAAAAGTGTTTTTATGCCACCCCAGTACGAAATATATTTTAACAAAAACCGTGGTATCTTATTTTTATGCGAAACTGTCCAGTTTTGGAAACCACGCCGCCCAAAATTTTACAAAATATGAAACAGGCTTAGGTAGATTTTTTTAGGTTGCACAAAAAAGCGAAATTGGTTTTTCGGGGGTTAAAATTATCCGAAGGAAAAAAATTGCCGAAACAAAAAATCTTCATTTTCATTAACGTTGACAGACTGGGCCCGATTTTTATTTTTTTAACTTCTAAAGCACGTGAGAATATTCACCGCAAATACCCTCAATTTTCATAATATATTTTTCAGTATCTCGAATCGCGAAGTGACGAGCAAAAATATATTTTGGCTCGCGCATCTCATCGCGTCATACAGAAAAATACATTATGAAATTTCAAGGGGGTTTGTGGTAAATATTCTTACGTGCTTTAGGAGTTTAAAACTAAAAATCGGGCCCATTCTACCAACCTAAAATGAAGATATTTTTTGCTTTTGGAATTTTTTCATTCCAATAATTTTAACCCCCGGAAAATCAATTTCGCTTTTTTGTGCAACCTAAAAAAAGCTACCTTAGGGTTTTGCTATAGATTAAAAAATATATATATATATACATGCTTTATATAATGCTTTCGATTATATCAGCGGTATAGTATTTTTTTCATAAAATTTGATGAAATTTAGATATTGTGTGTGTTAACTCCTCAATATTGAAAGTGATTTATTTGACTACGAGCTGAACTTGAAACCAGAAATTGAATTTTGTATCCAGCGTATTTGACTTAAAAATGGTTGTCGACTTTTCAGAAGTCATTATTTAAAATTAGAGCGTTCTCATGTGAATGTGTTGGTGCCCAAAGCACAAGAAACCTTTAGGTGAAAAAAGAAATAGATTTGCCGTCTAAGGCTCAACTTTCGAAGTTTTAATAATATACCTACTATTTTCTTCTTGATAAAGAGATTAATGGCTTTTTTTTCACAAATTATGCATATTTAATATTACTCATGGTACCACGTGAAGTCGCACTTTTTGTAGAACACGCCGAAATTCAACAATCCAATCGCACATTTTATCCACCCACGCATTGAAATTACGTTTTTTGAATATTGAAAATGCGTAGGCGAGAAAGAAATAAGATTCGATTGTACAATGTTGAGACACTAGTTAAAAAATCACTGTAGTGTAATGTACTTTGTAACGGCACCCCTAACGAACCCATTTTAATCCCCTAAAATCTATATGAAATCGAACTTGCAGAGTGTATAATTAGAAAACAGGCTCAATTGATTCTGTCGCCGCATGAGTTAAAAGGTGACTTAATTTGGTACCCTAGAAATATACCAAAAAATAAAATATAAACTTTTATTTTGTTTTAACATATGTTAACATCAATTTAAATATTTTTTACTCGACGGAAACGGTAATTTTTTAAGTAACCGGAAAAGTGAAAAAGGCCGACATTCTTGTACATTGACTGTTTTAATATATTTTGAGTTTGACATCATAAGTAAGATGATAAATAGAACACCCAAAGGTTGTACGTTCGAAAACCCGGACCGTTTTTCAACGTTATTCAGACATTAAATATCCATTTTTTTTAAATTTATTTCTTTTTTTTTCACTTTGTGGTTACCTTAATAATTACCGGAATAACTTGCTGATGATATTTTATCTTAATGTTAGCCTTGTGGTTTCGAAGTTCACTGCTAGACAGAGTTGCGACTCATGGGGATGGTTGTAGCCGGTTTTATCGGTTAAATAACCGGTTAGTTCAAACGAACTAACAAAGCAAAGTGTAAATGACCTATCAGTAGTAAATGTACACACTCTGTTCATAATTTTATTTCACATGTAAAGTAGCCAAATAACGCTTTGCTGCAAACGTTTTGTTTTATTTTTTTTTTCTTTTATTACTTTTTTCTTGTTTTCTCATTTATTATTACTTTTTTTTTTCTTTAAACAACACGTTCCACTTTTACGCAAATAAGGTAGAGGCTCTCTTCACGAAAAGCCATTTCGGAATAATGTGATTTTGTCCGATATGGATTTTGAAGGAGCCCTTCCTGAAAATAAGACCAACATCTCTAGTACCTGAATAAAAGTCACAAGTTCTACACAAAACAAGAATCTTACCATTTGACTGGGGTTAGTTTTCAATGAAAAATGTGGAAAGAGTTAGATGAAAATTACAAGAAAAAAATAAGTTCAGTTGATAAACTGGCAAATAAATCCACTTTTTTTCTTGTTGTACTTCGAATGAGTACCGCGTCAACGTTCCTTGGAATTTTTGGACTGTTTTCAGCCTCAACACTAAATAGTATTAATCAAGTCGTCCGTGCCATTTTTTTTTCCAAAAAATCCGACCATCACCTTTATTTACAGTCCCTTTTGAAAATGGGTTTATTTTCAGCGCACAATATCCAAAATCAGTTTGACCTCTAATAGAACACTTATCAACTTTTCTAATAATAAAAATTAGTTTTAGAAGCTTTCATTCGTTATACATTTTGCGTATATAGTCCCACCCACATAAGATACAAAATGACGTTATTATCCAAATAAAATACACTTGTTTTTTACCCTAAAGTGCAAAAGAGTCCAGGGAAACGTTGTTTTTTTCCTTGGAAAATCATGTCCTTTTTCCAAATACATAAAAGGGTTTGCGGAGATGTCCACATATCTCGTAATTTGTGTCAAAGTTTTTGTTTTTTTTTCAGTTTAAAATTTTTTATACACGAAAAAATATGGTTATACATTTGTATTTGTGGTTAAATCAATAATTTTAATTTTTAATAAACGATTGACTTATGAAAATAAGATTTACGATTAAGGATATTGTAGATTTTGTTAAGCATTTAGTTGGACACCCGTTGGGTCACATTACAATAATAACCGATCATGTGATCGATCATGATCCTGACATTTGAAGCCAAATAGCACCAATATATATAATTTGAGAAAAAACATCAATAACGATTCATGAAAGGGTGTTGTAATTCCTTAAAGCCATATTTTACCCACCCTATCAATAGTCTTATTCGCACAGAACAGACAGGCTCTGTGTCCGTACGGGACATCGGGACTGGAATAAAATTTATAATTGCACACTGTAATTGCCTAAACTAACTTCTAGTTGCATCGAAATTCTTATTTGGTGCTACATTCTCAATTTATCACCAACTCGAAGTTTAAGACATTTTTAAACATTAAATTTTAAGTGTTTTTTTTTCTAAAACAAAAATAGACTATGATTTTTATTTGTCACGAAGATTTTAAATATAAGCTTGATTTCTTGGATTCGTCAAAAGTTTTAAGTGACTAAGTTATGACTAAATGGCACTGTTTAATTGGTATATATCAAGTACAAAGAGGATTACGATTGTTATTGTGACCGGTCACAAAAAAGTTGGTGTTAGGGACCTGTTAACCGGTATGGTGTTCGCGGTATATCACCATCCTTCCTTAAAATTGAAGTTCAAACATTGTCTGGCTTTAGAAATAGAAATTATTGCCTGAAATAGCAAAAGAAAAAACCGACAAACTGAAGAATGTTTAATGTGAATAAATAACTTGAAAAAATTTAAGCTTTCTTCATATTAGACGTTATCCTCTTTTAACTTTATACCAATTCAAACGGTGCCGACTAAACATATTATGCACTGCTTTTGCAGTTTGAACACTTTTTTTTTGTTAAGTATGCCTCCGATAAAAACTGGGGTTTCATATTTATTGTTTTTCTTCTTTTTTTTTTTGTTAAATAACTAAATAACTAAAAACTTATGTAGTAAAAGTTTCGAATTAGTTTTGAGTTCAGAATGACGAAATCTGCTCTAGAGGCCGGCATAAGCAGAGCAAAAAATGCGCGACAAAAACGAAAGCTCGAAAATGAAGCGCCAAAAGTCATCGAAAATACAAAATCGACGATTTTTATTAAAGGTGGAAATGTTTCGGACGTTATCACAAATGTTTTCAAAGATCTTCATGTGTTAAAGGTATGTTGTTCACGGAACTTTAACGTGTTCTGATAGAGCGATTTTCTAATAATAAGCCTATTTGCAACGAGATTTATACCCAACTCGGGTAATTCGAGCTTTAAGACCTTATAACCAACCCCTGTAAGTTTTCCTTAGGAAATGTTAACATTTTAGGAATTCTTTGAAACATAAACCTAGAGACCATAAACTTAACCACATTTTTTAGGATTGATACCCGATAATTTAATTTTGCAATTGAAAAGCACGCACCATTTAAAATTAATAAAATTAATAAATGAGATTCTTAAAGTATCAAAGATTTATTTTTATCATTTAGCAGTACCTCCCGACGGGGAGGCTCCCGCCTTAATCTCCCGATTTAATGTTTACTTCTTAGCAACCAAACAGCACAATGTACAAAAAGAAAAATATCGTTCGGCCGTTTGAAGATGTTTCTTCTCTGGAGTTCTTTTCGAAAAAGTCCGACGCCTCTTTGGTTGCGTTTGGGAGTCATAATAAAAAGCGACCTCATAATTTTGTTATGGCACGCACTTACGACTACCAAATACTAGATATGGTTGAGTTTGGGATTTCAAATTACACACCGTTAAAGTAAGTCAAATACGATTGAACTTTTGGACAGCAGACTGAGATATCGAAGCCGAAGTTTTTTGCGACTTATTGTGTTTGTCAAAACAATTTGGAAATATTCCAAGGAGTTTACAACATTTTGAAAATTAGTTGATTATTGCAATGCGTTAATAAGTTATAACTAATTAACGCATTGCAATTATGAACTATTTTGTAAAATGTTCTAGAATCCCTAGAACATTTGAAAATTGTTTGTATTTTGATAATCAGTCGCAAAAAATGTCGAAAGGCGAAATATCTGGAATAAAATCTTACAAAATGTTTTATATATATAACAATTAATTGTTATAAATCTAGTAAACAGAATACAATACCGTCGGAAACAAAGCCAATGTTAGCGTTTGCTGGAGACCAATGGGACACAACACTTGAAATGAAGGATGGGTCAACAGTCGAGTGGCGACGAGTTAGATCGTTATTAGTCGACTTTTTCAGAGGTCAAGAAGTTAATTCGATTCGTCGGAAGGGACTCGAACTCTTCATACAGTTTACGCTTTCCAATGGTACGAAACACTTAAAAATATTTTTGAATTTTATGTTGGAATAAAAATGAGGACATACCGATTTAGTCTAGAAACGTTAACGGTGTACTACACTGACTGTAACTGAAATAATCTAAGCTTTTTTCGGATAAAAATTCCGGACAAAAAACCCGTCTTTATCCCGTGATTTTTTTAATTTAGAGAATTGGAATTCAAGTTAAATAAAATTTTAGATTTTTCAGATACATTAATGTCGACTAGTGTCTGTTAATTAGCAGACGTTAATTAATCAGTCTTTGCACTAATTTTGAAAGTATGGCGACTTTTATAGAATTTCATAGATTTCTATAAGACATGTAAATAAATGGAGAAAAGTACACGTGGAAAATTTCCTTAAAAAGGGCTATTCAAGGAATAGTTTCGTGTTAACTAAAGTTCTGCGAAGTGATTTTTTATACCGCATCATATATTAGTGTATAGAACGCAAACTTTGGAGACAGTTCTTCATGGCCGCCGACTCACGCAGAAATTTATTGTCGGGAAAATAAAGTACAATTTTTTGGGGTCATGTATGCCATACATTGTATGTCCAAAAAGTGTTAATTCAGCATTTTGGGCCATATTTCACCACTATATTTCGTATTTTATGTCTTTATTTCCCCGACAATAAATTTCTGCGCGGGGGCGGTTGCGCTGAAAAACTGTCTCAAGTTTGCGTTCTATACACTATATACAGTCCCGACCTTCTACTTGAGCACCTTCTAGTTGAGCACGACTGCAGTACGTTGTTTAATGTCGGAAATCAAGAACACAAAATTTACTCAGCTGCTTCAAAAACACCGGAATTGATGTATAGAGGCATCCACTAGAAGCTTACAATTTTCATTTATAAAAAGGGTAAAACATAGAAAAATACAGATTTCTATATTGCGCCTCGAGCAAAAAAAAAATGCTAAATTGCTTCACAAAACGTTTGAGCGTATCAAGTTTAGACTTATATGAAAGGATTTTGCGGGCTGAATCCGAATATTGAACCGTGAAAGTTGTCTGATAAACCAGTTAAACGAAAAAACGTAAATAAAATTGAGTTACCATGTGTATCATCTTGTCCGACTGCCTACTTGTGCACGACTGCCTAGTTGAGCACGACTGCCTNTCTTTAGGGGTGATATCAATGCGATCCTATAAAGTGATAATGAAAAAAAGTGGCCTAACCGAGCCGCGTGTTGAGCTCGACGATGTGGGCCCCAATATGGATTTAACGTTTCGCCGCGCCCAACTGGCGCCAATCGCGACCTTTGGCAAGGCGTGCAAGTGCCCGCCCGAGTTAAAACGAAAGGCTAAAAAGAATATTGATATCGATCCACTAACCGGCGAGGTACGGGGTAGTGTGCATTTGGGCAAGCAGAAGCAAAATCTTGATGAAATCAATCTGGGTCATAAAAAAGTGTTTAAACGGGCGATGCCAGAAAATACCGAAATCAATTCGGATGATGAGCGCGAATTTGAGGAGGAAATTGAAACGAATGAAGTTGAAATTGTTGAACGCAGTAAATTAGAAGCGATGGAAGAATGATCATAATTATGGACTGTAATAAAAAAAAACGAAACTCTGACCATCTTATTGCTGTTAAATAAGTTGTGTGATATGTTCAAATTTACTTTTTTCGGTCGCCTTTTTTGCAAACTTTTCAAACATACCATAATAAATAGATATGCGTTATCTATTGTAAGATAACGGTACAGGGGTGTATATAATAACGGTGAACTATCACATATAATAACCAGTGGGTTTTCACTTTCTGAGTTTAGCCAATATGTCCTGTAAATAGTCGGTCAAACGTATATAACCATGGGTACAAACGTATATAACCATAAAAACATAATAATGTTATTGTAAGCTTCGAGTTTTATCGGGATCAAAGTACCGAAAATAGCGCTTTCAAAAATTCGAACAGACGGCTTTGCCAGGAATGTTAGCCAATTATTCAGATCTGTTTTTGGTGAGGTCAAAAATTGTTATTAATGTATTTCATCAATCAGATATCTGATATATCCAATTATAAGTTTTGTAAGGCCTCGTTCTGTAATTACACGACAGCGCCTCTTTTGGGCTACTTTGGCCTAGAAAAAAAATAACTCGACCCAAAAACTTCACGAGTTATTAAAATTGACAAAATAATGATCCAGGGGGTGTACAGGGGGTCTAGTTATAAGGTCACAAGGTGTGTCCGTTATAAGGTAAAGCGAACTTTTTTTGCATTAAGGTCAAGTCTGTTTTTTCAAGATAAATCATGTCTTTTTTCACTTTTTTAGGTGTAAATTTCTATGACGGAAATTTTGATTCATTAGTGCCCAAATGACATGATCCACTGATGAAAAACCAAATTGAAAACTAAATTAAATTGATAGCGTTCGTATTTTCACGGCGGGTTTTCGGAGGTTTTTTTTCGAAAATTTGAGCAACAGTTTAACAACCTTAAAAGATAATAAATGTGTATTATTTTTAGATTTTACAATAGCCGGATCGTATTAGTAAACTCACCGTTTTCGTCTCTGCCAATAGTCCAATCCACATCAACACATCATGTCCAAGCTATATATCGGTAACCTCAGTCCAGACGTGTCCCAAGAGTTGCTTCTTCGGGAGTTAGGAGAACGCAGCATCGATGTACAGAATATTGTGCTCAATAAGCGGGGTTTTGCATTCATCGACTGCAATGATCAGGTGGCGCTCGACAAAGCAATCGAAAAGTTGTCTGGTCTCAAAATCAATGGAAAAGAAATATCCGTCGAGCATTCGGGTAAGCGGGCCTCGTCAAAAACAAAATGTCAAAAAAAAAACTTCCTCAAAACTTCTCTTATTTCTCGGCAATTCGGTCTTTCATCAATTGAGGAAATTGACGATTTTTTTTTTCACAATTGCACCAAATGCTGCAAAAAAGTTTTTACTTCCTACTAGATGGGACACTGCGGATAAATTTGAGCTGCTATAAGGTCAAGTCAGTTTTTTTGCACTAAGGTCAAGTAAGTTTTTTTTTGCACTAATGTCAAGTGAGTTTTCTGAGAAGCAGAAATCTCCCCACTTTTTTTCAAATTGCATTATGACCAAGTCAGTTTTTTAGGCCTTGACCTTATAATCAACCCCGCTGTAGTAAAAATAAAATTATTAATCATTCCTCTATACAGTGCCACGAACGTCTAGAACACGCAAAATTCAAATCCGAAATATTCCATCATCAATGAATTGGGAGGATCTGGACAGTCTTTTGTCGAAATTCGGCCGCGCGGAGTCTTGTGAGCAAAATGCCACAGAATGCGATTCTGCTACTGTAAACGTAGTATACGCTTCTCGCCAGGTACGTTTTAAAGATA